>CAVNYN010161928.1:403-34623 GCA_963692815.1 Nyctanthes arbor-tristis
ATATAATTAATTAGTTTTTTCTATCTAAATTGTGCCCCCCCCCCCCAAAAAAAAAAAAAAAAGAAAAGAAAAAAATGTTGAGTCTTATACTTTCAGTTTTGGGAGATTCTTTAGGCCAATTTGATAGGCGGCTTTTGCTGTAATTCTTTTGTTTCACCTAAAAGTTACTTGTATATATACTCGATGAAAAGGTCGTAAAATTAGACTTCAAACACAGTACATAGATTAATCACTTGATTGGAAACTATCTCGTTTTAATTAGCCACACAAGCACACACGGGAAACTTTATATAGTTGATACTGAACAATACTATATTACTATTGCACGTGTTAACTAGAAAAACTTGCCATTAATGCTATGTAGAGCTTCTTCACTTTGGCCTAATTAAACTCGTTGGACATTTCTTGTAGCACCCTCAATTTCTTCTCCTATCTCCAGCAGTACTAGTTCCGCGTTGTGTTGTTGATCAGTGCCGTCTGACGCAGTGATAATTATGTTTACGTTAGGAAGTGTAGGCATCAGAAGCTGAATGCTCAGCACAAAACTCCTCCACAAGTTAAAGATGCAAGTAGAACACAGAAATAGTAGCAACATTATGGGATAAATGCACCAGAATACAACTTGTGGGAAGAAGAGTGAAGCCAAGAAACTAACAAGTAGGCAGACTGAGAGTTTCTTGATTTGGATGCTTGCATATCCGATAAGGTTATAATAATCTCGATCAGGTGTACTCAATGGGATTTCAATGGAAACGAAGGAAAAGATGATGAAAAGTAGAGTAAGAAGCCAAAACTTGGTCCACGTTAGGCTGCCGAATGCTATGCCAAAGGGATCCCATTCCCAAGGCATCGCGATTTCGGATTTAAGGATGTTGATGAGTAATAGAAAAACAAATCTTAGATCAAGGTGTGACATTATTATTGTTCTTGAATAGACTTAATGAGGAGCTTAATTGATTTTCTGTTTAATTCCTTTATATATAGCCAGAGTTTTTGTCTTTTGGTCCCACACCTTAAGACATGGCTTCATCTTTTGTTCTCTATTAATTTTTATATATAAAATTATGACCTCCACATGAATTGTCAGGACCCGACTTATAATAATGAAAAATAAAAAGAAAAAGAGGCTACTCTATTGAAAGTTGGGGCTTGGGAGAAATTTTCTAAAAAAATTGATGAAGTTTCAAAAATAAAACCTAATCGCTTACGTGTCACAAATTTAACAAAAACAACTTCATAAAATGTGAGGTTATTTTTGTTAAATTTGTACCACCTGAGCGATTAGACTCTACAAATGGAGCCTGATTCTGTCTCCTTAAAATGATTGGGGAAATGAAAACTGAAACACAAAAAGAATGATGTCAGTTTTTGGGAACCTAACTGTCACACTTGATAAAAGTAGAGTTGAAGTCGAATTTATTGTCTATATATGGCTTTTTATACATATTTAGGGCCAATAATATTTTGGTAGCTTTACAGTACTTATCAATAATATAATGCTTATTCTTTAGCAATTGACTTAGTTTGCTGGAAGTGGTAGGTATTAGTCATTGTCCAAATTAAAGGCAAAAGCGAAAAGTTAAGTGAAAATTTATTAAGAACACAAGTTAAATAATGCATCTTTGTTTCAACCCTTTTTCTCTCTAATTGTATAAATTGTCCCAAAATTTCCTTGCATCTTCTTTCCATCGTGACAGAAATGTTTGAAAAGTAGGTACATGTTATCCAAATCCAGGTCCCTCACTCACGGCCCAACCAAAAGAAAAAATAAAAATAAAAATAGTTTCGGGCATCATATTATCTTATTGGAAAATTCCTTTTTTCCCTCTTCTTCTTCTTCTTCAATCACACTCATCATCGTAATTTAGTCATTATTCTTTGTTCGTTTCTTGCGTTTTTTTTTTTTTTTTGCTTAGAAAAATTGCAGGCTAATCTTATTAATTTTCACATTTTTTCTTGAAATAAAAGAAATATTAAGTAGAGTTGACTGGTAGCGATTTGTATAATACACATGTGTTTCACAAGATGTATGAATATTATTTGCGACTAGACTTAACAAATAAGCTTGTGAGTTAAAAGCTCCACAAGCTGGCTTGCAGCTCACTAAGATGCGAGCCCTAGCCCAAACAGCCATTGAATTTGTTGAGCCAACTTGAGGCAAGCTCAAGCACAAATGGGCTACCGGTGAGTTGTTGTGGCTCATGCTCGGCTCTCAAAAACCCGAGCCGAAACACATTTTTAACTGGACAAACCGAGTCTCAGCTCGCTGAGCCATATTGCCATGTTCTATTTGTGGCCAAATTCAAGTTTTTAATTAAAATAAAAAAGGAGGGGAAGGCTAACATGGGAATCACGAAAAATTAAATAAAGAAAAAACATGTGAAAGACTTCACTTCCAAATGTGTCAACATAAAAAGTGAACCTTAAACTTTAATTACTGATCAAGCGCTATATATGCCATGTTCAATTTGTGACCAAATTCAAGTTTTTAATTTTTTTTTTCTTTTTTTTGAAGGAACACGCTTAAATTTCATTAATAATAATGGACTTGTTTGTTACATCATAAGCCAGTGATTCATCTAACCAACTAGGGGCTTCCATCAATAAACAAGAATTATGACACTCCAAAGCCTTCCTAGCAATAACGTGAGCCACACCATTACCCTTCCTAGAGATAAACTCAATATTGGAGGAGGTGTACTTTCTCCGAAGCTCTTCGCAATCGTGAATAAATCATTCCAAACTCTGTATTATCCACATCTCTAGATTTGAAAGAGTCAAGCACAACCTTGGCATCAAGTTGAAATATGACTCAAGGAAATCCCATGTCGACAATGCACTTTAATGCTTCTTTAAGACCCATGGCTTCGGCCTCTTTTGCACAAATACAGCTTTGGATCTTCTTCATAAATAGTCCTTTGAATAGGCCAGATGAATCCCAAAGCACAATTCCAATCCCAGTGTCGTTATCACTAGTGAAAGCAGCATCAACATTACACATAATAAACTCGGTTGGAGGCCTCTTCCAAGCTCCAAAAGAAGTGTCCAAATTGTTGGTAACATGAGTTCCATTCCTAGTTCCTTGCCATTCCTCAAGGGAGTTCAAACCCATATAAGCACATTGCCTTGGATGGAGAATATTACCAGTCCATAATTTAGAATTCCTTTGTTTCCAAATAATCCATGCAGCAGCCAAAACTCTTTGCCAATCACCTAATGAACCTTTCGAAGAACTAGCAAAGAACCAATCTTTAAATGAAGCATTCAAGTCAGTATTAACAGGAAAGACTTCACTTCCAAACGTGTCAACAAAAAAAAGTGAACCTTAAACTTGAATTACTGATCAAGCGTTATAATATCAAAATTATTATTATGATTATGATTCTCTCCATGGAAGGATTACTATAAAGATGGAGGAAGGGACCAAAGTCCACGCCCCAAGCCAGCCAAAACTCATAAGTGATCATGTGATCCTCTCGATTTTCATATATATTACTATGTACTAGTATAGCAATTTGAAAAACACTTGACAAATATAACAATAAGAGTTTGAAAAACGAATGAAAATATTTGTACATTAGTTGAAAATATAAAAACAAGAATGTACATTAACAGAAACAATTAGACCAATAAATTCATTAACTGAAATATTCTCCTGTATTCAATGGACCAATCAATTTACATAGCATGAGTATAGGTCCTTATTTATTAAACATAGCATCCCATCTTAACGTTGTATTAGTCAAACTTCATGCTTAAACTATGACTTGACTTTTGCATTCTGAATATCTTTGAAATTTCAGAAATTTTCATTTTATATGATTTTGAAACTCAAACTTATGAAAAAGTGAACTCGTCTGAAAGAAGAGTAAATAATTGTGAGAAATTTATTAGAGGTCGGTTTTGCGACAAACAAATCTAAGTGCACAAACTTCTTAAATTTCCAATTTCCGACTCATTATGCTAAAGAACTAAAAAAATTTAAGGAAAAAAATAACTTTATAAGCTTTGCGTGTTTCCAGTGAGAATGAGGCCAAAATCTCCCTAAAAAGTTATTGATATTCAAGTAGAGATGACTAAGGCGAACCAAGTTCACAACAGCCTTCTGAAATCATAGTGCAAGTACAAACTTGTAACTCTACCAAACACCATTGACAATGTTCAGCGAGCCGTTCTCCTTCAATGTGTGTGTGTGTGTGTATAAGCCGCCTAACATTTCTTATTACCGTTTGATTGCATTTGTTTTTTGTGAAGAATATCAAATTTAAGTAAAGATCATTGAGGCGACTCAAGTTCACAATAGCTATCTAAAGTTTAGTGCAAGTATAAACTTGCCAAGTATTTAACTTTAGCAACCACCATTAGCAACGTTTCTACGAGCCTTTCTCTTTTCTAAAAATATATAAGCCACCTAACATTTCTGCTTTTGCACATTTTTCATAAACTTATAGCGTATTTGTGATTTGATTGCATTTGTTTTTCATGAAAAATATCAAATTTATGGAAAAAAATTCAATCTTTATGAGTTTCTTTGGGAAATTGGTAAGGAAACATAGGAAAAAAGGCAAAACACGATGTTAACAGTTATCTTACAGCATCAGTCAAAGGTGGGAAATATGGTAGAAACTGCATTTAATTTAGATTAATAAAATATAAATACAGATTTTAAATGTCTATCACCCCACCTCCCTTGAAATAACTTTTGGGGTTGTGTAAAATTGAGAGCTACTTAATTATACAAATTTTATACCCTGTATGTACATATAGCACTCCTCCACACGCATGTGTGTCAAAATTTGTGTCAACTTTCTATATACAAGTAAAATTATGTTTTTAGTATGATTAATTCTAATTGGTTCAGTTATAAATTTCAATGTTTTATGGATTTTTCTTTTCTAGAAAGTACTGATAATTTTTTTTTAATAGGAAAAGATTCAAACATGTATACATCCATTAAAAAGCGTGTCTAGGTGTACATCTTATAAGCTCAAAGCATGTGCTTCCAACATCGTGCTTTATCATACATTGTTTGTAATGCTTAAGCAAACAACTCAAGACTTTGGGTTGAATGCCTTTTCATGCTAAAACAATGCTGCTAATACACAAATGTAATTTCCACATAATTCCAATATTATATTACATTAAACAATTTAAAGCTCTCTCATAATTATTTTAACAAGATTGGACAATATAATGAGCAAGATTGTTGCTTTTATCTTACCCATGCCAATCGAATCGTGTCCAATATAATATTATATACTATAGAGTTCACACTAATGTGTTTTAGCCACAAGTAAATGAAACTGGTACCACGGACGGAGGACATATTAACTGCTTTACGTACTTTAAACCCGTTGGTCATTTCTTGTGGTTCCCTCAATTTCTTCTTCAGTCTCCTGCAGAAGTATTTCCGAGTTGTGTTGTTGATCAGCGGGGTTTGATGTAGTGATAATTATGTTTACACTAGGAAGTGAAAGCATCAAAAGCTGAATGGTCCGTAGAAAACTCCTTCACAAACTAGAGATGCAAGTAGAGCATAGAAGCAATATTATGAGAGAAAAAAACCAGAATATCGCTTGTGGGAGAAAGAGTGAAGCCAAGAAACAAACCATTAGGGAGACTGAGAACTTCTTAATTTGAATGCTTACATATCCAATAAGGTTATAATGTGGATCAGACGTGCTCAGTGGGATTTCAATGGAGACGAAGGAGAAGATGAAGACAGGTATAGTAAGAAGCCAAAGCTTCGTCCATGTGATGTTGCCCAATGCTATGCCGAAGGGATCCCATTCCCAAGGCATCGCGGTTTCTGATTTAAGAATGTTTATAAGAAACAAGAAACCAAATCTTAGATCAAGGTGTGGCATTATTAATGTTTGGTTAATGTTGGACGAACTTGCATTATTATAGTTATAGAATGTCACATATATATGTAGAGAAAATGTTGGGTTAGATTTTTAGCTTCAAATTCTCATCACTTGTTTTCTTGTCAATAAGTGACCAATAACTGATGTGATTGTCATTAATTAGTCCCAATAATTGATGTGACCCATTAACTTAAAACTGACGGGTTATTGAAAAACGTAATTCTGTTAAATGAATCTTTAATTTGTAAAATTTATGTCAATCTTTTTTTAACAAATATTAGCAAACAGTGAAAAGTATCATATGTACAGTTAATGCACTATCAATCTTTGGATTGTTATGGTTGCTAGGGTTTATTAACAAGAATGTGGACATGATTTGATCGATGATGGCATTGCTTACAGGTGGGGCCATGTCTAATGAAGAATGTCTTTGAGCCCTCCTTCGTGATCCTCGATCATTTACTAAAAATTTCTGGTATATTGTGTGAGTATCAAAGACTTTGATACTCCAAACAAATAAAAATAAAATGAAATAAAATAAAATTAATAATTGTGAAAATTTTAATCATACAGTAGATTGAGCTTTCTGCATTGTATATCCACTTGTCAATGCCATTTTGCTTCGACTGAGTTCGTTAATTATTCCTACAATAATAGAAACTACTTCCAACCTTTCCGTTGTGGCCCCTGCGTCAAGAGACAGCGTTTAGACATGTCCTCGAAAAAGAAACAAAGAAATGGAGTAGTGGCTTCCTTTACTATGATGTGACCTGATTTTGGTATTGTTCATGAACTCAATGTGGAATTTGCTATCCATTTTGTCCTCCAAAATCTGCAGACTGCTGCCCTTTGGTGGAAATGTAGATTGCATTGTTTATTTGTTTGTTTCACTATTATAAGAATAAAAAAACTGGTTTTGTCATGAGGTAAGGGAGGTGTTCGTTTAACGGTCCGGATCTACTGTCCTCAAATCTCGTCGCGCTTGCTGTCCGTTCAATAAAATCGTTACATGTGTTTAATTAATTAATATTTAATTAACTAAGAAAATACTGACTTGTAAATACGTGTAACAATTTTGGAGCGCTTGAATAAAGGAGGCGGATTTTCTTATTGGGTAATTTCCAACATTTCCTATTCTTCTTTTAATAATAAATATACATATATAATAGTACAAATATATATATTTTTGTTGAATCCGAATAGGCTAGAAGTCAACAGTCAAGGTGATGACACGGTAGCCAATTGGTCAATGGCAAGAAAGTCAAAATAAATCCGGCGAAGACCGTGTCAACCAAGCTGCAGGGGACTTACTTGGAGTGGGAATCAAGCTGTCCCATCAATGTCGAACGTGCATCCCACTAGGATTCATTCAAGTATAGAAGTGACAAATAGCGATAAGACCAAATATAAAACCTGGAATTCTAGACCTGCCAAGTGTATAGGATGAAATCACCATTTATAGAGGATGTACAGTTGATATAAGTTAGATTTTTTTAAAAAAAAAATTTAGTTGTAGAGAATGACATCTAAAGGTACTATAAAAATAAATAACTTTTGTAATGTGTCACTTGAGAGAAGAATCCACTACATATACTAGTCTCGTATCTCTAGATCAAAACTCATGAACATATAGGATTCCGCTACTTTTGAAGATGATCAACATCAAATCCTTGTTCTCCAACAAACTTGGATTAAGCCATACAACATTCTTGTTCCTTATTTAAAAATTCAGCTAAACACCAGCTGTTGGCACTGAAATTATGGAGTAGTACTCCATATTTACGTGCATGCATCAATTCTTTTATTTGTTGGTTTTGATAGTTTTGTGTGAGTCCTGATTGTAATTTTGTGTGTTTTGAGAGGGTTCATTTACATTCCCTCACAATTGTATGCGTAAAATCTCGCATAAGAGCATGTTTAATGTATGGTTGGAAAAACCTTAAATCCAAATTTGGGTTTTCCACCCCACTAATGTTAGGGGAAGGGAGAGAATAATGTTATATTGATGGAGAATTGGGTAAGTCATGAAGATCTAAATTTAGCCCCCATTTACCTATTTCTACCCACAATCCTTAACCAACAAATACATGTGGAAATCAATCAAATTTTGACGTATGTCTAATTTAAATGTTTTCCCCCTAGTTTTCCCCTACACATTATTTGAAAATAGTTTTTTTCGTCTTAGTTTTTCTCCTTAGATTTTTTTCCCCTTAACTTTTTTCTCTAATATTAATCTTACTTTAACGTAAACAGAACTTGATGATTTTTCAAAAAATCCACTAATTTGTCATAGTATTTTGGGGTATATATCCTACCGTTCGCTCCCTTCTTTTCTCAATCTCTCTGAATATATCCCTGACCCTCTTGCTCCTCAATTATAATCTCCATCTGAACAACACATTGATTTAACTACTCCATAATTCTATATTATTCCAAACCTCTTTTTTTTTGGGAAACTTAATTCTCATTAGATAATAAATTATTTGATACATCATTAAGTAATAAAGGTCGAATCCATTCTAGAGGAACATAAGAAATATATGGATTACTAAAGGATCTCGCTCGTCTAACTAGTTTATGAGCGACTGCATTAGCAATTTCCTTCTAGCATGCTCCACTTTGAGGTTCCTCCCTGCAATCAATTGCGTCCGGCAATCATGTATCATAAGTCTGAACTCATTATGGTACACTTCTCCTCACAAAGCATCCGTTACCGCCTTGGCATCCACTTCAAAAAGAACATTAGAATAGCCCTCTTCAGTAAGCCCCCATATAGCTTCTCGAAGTGTATAGGCCTCTGCCTCCTTTGCCTGCACAATAGCATGTGATGTTTCCATACGACAACATATGAAATGACCAGCTTCATCGATACTTGGCTGCCTAATCATAGGCTCATTCTTCCTAGTATCCTGCCATTCATAAAGAACATGCAATCCATGGATAATAGCTTTAGAAGGAACTTGATATCCAAAGTTTGATGTTCCGTTGCTTCCAAATGGCCCATGCAATCGCACTTATACTTTCCGCCTCGACCACACCATTGTTGTCTAATACTTGGAATAACCATTCCTTAAAGGATCTTCCATGGCCACCACACACATTAATTTTTGCTCTCCTTCTACCGTCTCAAGCATAAGAATAATCCAACAAATGGTGTGAACACGTCTCCTCATCCTTTTCACAAACCACACACTCGAACTGGGTATTAATTCCTCGAGAAAACAGCATTTCCCTCATTGGCAAACATTTTTGACATGCCCTCCAAATAAAGGTTTTCATCTTTGGTGGTATATTTATTTTCTATATCTTCCTTCATGGGCCTTGTTCTTGCATAGATACAACTTCTTCATTTGCTTCTGTTATAATTCTATAGCCTGATTTGACCAAATATTCTCATATTGCACTAAAATACCATACAAATTTATCCGGCTGAGTAGACAAACCCAGTGGGAGGCTACGGATTTGTTTAACATCTCTACTTGAAAATAGAGCTTCAATAAGACTTAAATCCCATTCTCGACCTCCCGGCATTTTGTAATAGCCAATCCCACCGCACTTGGATAGAGAAAGAAAACCAGTTTATAAGCTAAGAGACGTACTTCAATTAACATGAGACGTTTTAAGAGTAAACCTACGAGCAAAACCATGCGGGCTAGGCCTAAAGTAGACATTGTCATGCCAACATAAAGTAGGTGATCATTAGAAAATGATATCAGAGCCCAACCGGAACTGTAGCCAAAAAGGACGTTGGGCCTACTTAAGTGGGCATCTTGTAATAGTCAATCTCACATCACATAGGTAGAGAAAAGAGGAGCAGTTTATAAATTAAGAGACCTACTCTAACTGACAAAGAAAGACTAGTTTATAAATTAAGAGACTTACTCCAACTGACATGAGACCTTTTGGGTGTAAACCTAAGAGCAAAACCGTGAGGGCTAGCCTAAAGCGGATAATATCATGTCAAAGTAAAACGGGTCATTACAATAAGATCACAAACATATAGGTCTTCCAATTCCAGATATTCCATAGTATCCACTCTAAATTGGATTTATTCTTAAGCCAAGGATCTATATAAATTTTAATATTTCTTCCATCCCCAACCCTCCAGCAACTAACTACCCTTCATTAAGAGATCTCCAGCACTCTATATACTCATCATGTATAGCTAGGACTATACCCAAGCTGGGACAATAGAAAATCGCCTCTGGAAAAGTACCTAGCTTTAAGAACTTGGCTCACAGGGGCTTCCGGGTCTGTCATTAGTCTCCATCCATGTTTCCAAGCAAAGCAATTAAAAGCATACAAGCTTCAAAAACCCATACCCCTAAATTCTTGTCTCACGCATAGCCTTTCCCATTGGAACCAATTGAGTTCTCTTTGGCTTTCAGCTCTTTTACCCAATAAAAAGAGTTCAGAAGACATTGTAACTCCTTATTTAATGAGTTTGGCAGTAAGAAATAGACAAGTTATACGTCAGGATTGCTTGAACTACCACCATCTTTATTAATATAGTTCTCTCCGCATTGGAGAGTAATTTCCCCAACCATCCTTGAATCTATCTTTTGCCAAATTCTATCCTGCAGGAAGGTAAATACTTTGTTCTTCTTTCTCCCTACTAGAGACGGTAATCCAAGGTATTTTCCTGTATTCAAAGGCACCCACATTGCCATCAGCCCAAAAATTATTTGCTTTGAATTCTCCTGCACATTAGAATTGAAAAAAGTCCCCGACTTGTTAAAATTGATAGCTTGACCAGATGCTGCTTCATATATATTCAAAGTATCTTTCATCACAGCACTTTCCTCCTCATTGGGCCTGAAGAAGAAAGAACTATCATCCGAAAAAAATAAATGAGATATATTTGGTGCACAATGGGCATCTTTCTACACATGAATTTCTCCTCTAGCATCCGTCTGGCTGTTCAAAGATGAGAGCGCTTCTGCACACATAATAAACAAATATGGTGAAAAATAGGGTGAAAAAGGATAACCCTGACTCAATCTACCCTGCGACTCAATGGGCCCCACATCTCTTCGGTTAACCAGAACGAGTATTGAACACTTGCGACACACAACATAATAAGTTCAACCCATTGAGCAGAAAACCACAGTTTTAACATGACCTTGCACAAGAAACTCCAATTCACTCTATCATAAGCCTTACTTATGTCCACCTTCAGCGCAACATTCCCTTTCCTCCCTTTTTCCTTTCTCTTCATGTGATGAATAACCTCAAATGCTATTAGTACATTGTCCGTAATTGCTCTCTCAAGAACAAAAGCAGATTGGCAATTAGATATTACTGTAGGTAACAATTTCCTCAATTTGTTGGCCAAGACTTAATTTTATACATTACATTACATAAAGAAATTGACCTAAACTCATTCATAGAGACCGGATTCTCAATCCTTGGAATTAAGACAATCGTAATATTATTCAACGAGTTAGGAAAATTCTTACTTGTCATCCATTGAAGGCAACTGTGTATTATTTGATCACCAATCATAAGCCATGATTTTTGGAAAAACACGGCATTTAAGCCTTCCGGTCCTATTGACCTATCGGGATGCATTTGTTTAGCTGCTTTCTCAAATTCCTCCGGTTGAAAAAGTGCCGTAAGCATGGCATTTTCCTCCTTCCCAAGCTGGCTGGTAACAAACTCTAAAATGCCATCAAATCGGTCTTCAATGTCACTAAAAAGATTATCAAAATACCCTTTAGCCACTAAACAAAGAGCATCCAAATCCTCATGAACATTCCCTGCTTCATCTTGCAACTTCTGAATGTAGTTCCTTTTCTTTCAAATAGAAGCTACCACATGAAAAAATTTCATGTTGGCGTCTCCTCCTTCACTACTACAAAAAATCCTAATACGCGTCGGTTGATATTAGGAATACGCGTCGGTCATGAAACCGACGCCTATATAGCAGACGCTCATTCCCTAGGTTATAAGTGACGGTTATTGACCGACGTCTACATAGAACAACAGGCGTCGGTTTCTTAGAACAACCGACGCTTAAATATAACAAAAGGCATAAGTTGTTGACTAACAACCGACGCCTGCTGTTTTCTTAAGGCGTCGGTTGTTCGTTTAAGGCGTCGTTTACAACCGACACCTATATAATTTTTTTTATTTCTCCTTAGGCGTCGGTTGTGATTAAACAATCGACTCCATTTTGATTTTTTTTTTAGCAGCACTGTAAATATCTGTTGCCATCCTACGATGCTAGAACAAGAAATGCACCCAATCCACAACTAAGGAGAATTTCCAGCACCAACAGGAGCTATTTCCATACACTTTCAACACATTTATCATGACCAACCTAATATAAATGAAAAAACAATCAATAACTACTCTCTATAATTTAACATTAATGATAAAGTAATGTAAATAAACCATTAATTAATACAAACTAACTATTCTAAATATAGATCTAAGTATTTCAAACATCAATAACTCTTATATTATTATACTATCCAATCATCGCCATATCTTAACATAAATTTAACTACAATTAATAACTAATTCAAACAATATTAGCAATAATATAATCTACAAATTGAGCAAAATCATTGTGTCATTAAGTAACCATTGAAATAATATACATTAACTATTAAAATGTATATGTTTGCATGACAATCCATAATCCATAATTAAATAATATTTCAAAATAGATAAGTCCAGAAAATCATATACAATTATTGATAAAGTACTCAACCTACATTTCCCAAATCTCATTTATATTGGCTTGAATATATGGCCCAGGTCGATAAACCTACAACAAACAAAAAAAAAATACTTTGTTAATAAAATATATATATATATATATACACACACACATAGATGAATAATTATAGAACCTTGGTTTTCGATAAATATTTATACCTTATTAAGATATTCTTCAGTATTAGATTTTTTGATCTTTTTAACTTTACTTAAATTTCAACACTTATTAATTATTTAATTATCTATTCTCATTACAATTTTACTTTAAACCAATAATATTAATCTATATGTAAAATACTACAACAGTGTGAAAAATTTTCAACAAAATATTTGTGAGACATTTAATTGAACATGTAGAATGTAATTAACATTTCTAATTTATTGAACAAACAAATTCCATTTCCTCCAATCTCAAATTTCATAAATATCTACCTAAATCATATATAGCAATAACAATGTATAATTTCTAGAAACAAGCCTAACAAATTATATATTCCTCTTAATGAAACCACAAAACACATCTTTACCAATTTTAACAAAAACCCTAAATATCATATATAATTTCTAAATCTAAAATCAAATCTCTCTCACAAAATAAAATAAAGAAATGGATAAAAATTACCTTATACTTTCAAGATGTGGAAATGCCTGTCCCTGTCACCGCCGCCGTCACCAGCAGTCGCCCGCCGTTGCTGCCCCCATCATGAAAATGCCAACAATTAATTTCTATATTAGGAAATAAACAAAATACTTGAGAAGAAGGTAATGTCATGAAATAACCAAAAAATCGAGCCTCAACGTCTCGCCAACCACCGCGTGTGCCGTCCTTACCGCCGCCACTCACCGTTGTTAGAGATTTAGGGTAGTAGAGGGTTACTCCAAGTCCGAAATCGATGCCACCCGTACGTTACAATGTGCTTTAAGAAGTGAAATGTGGTTGAAAGTAGTTGAGATTCGGATTTGGGCAGAAAGAATAAATCTGGCGCCGTTGTGAAATAGATATTACACAAAGGCGGGGGTGTATATTTCAGAGAATAGGCGTCGATAAATATTAAAGGCGTCGGTCGCTCCAAGGGACCGACGCCTTTAATAGATAAAGGGGCGTCGGTTGCATGTTGGAAACCAACGCCAATTGTCTAGGCGTATTATAGTTAGTAAATAACCGACGCCTATAGTTTAACATTATTTACAAAATTGCCACTGCGTATAGTTTACGTGTCGTTTGTGCGAGAGACCGATGTATATTCCTTGTTTTTTTCTCAATTCTGTAGTAGTGATTGAAGCCAGTGTTTCTTAGCCCTTTGTCTCCATTATTCCTCTTCTTGCACTAGTATTGCTTGCTCTTCCCACTTAGATTTATATATATCTGCCATAGCTATATTAGGATCGTCTCTAAGCCTTTCCACTTCAATTTTGAGTTTCGGAATATGGTTCTTAAATTGCCTTATAGCGATAATGCCTTTAAACAACTTTCCAATTTTTATTGTATATGTATCCATATTATCAGCCCCTTACAGACACCCTCTTTAAACTCTTGTTAGCAGGCAAACTAATGCCTTTTTTTTTTTTAAATAAGAGAGAGGAGGAGAGAGTGTGTGTGTGTGTGAGAGAAATGATAAATAAACCTCCTTATTAGTTTATTGGTTGACAAAAATCGAGACATTATATTTTATAAGGTGAATTGAAAGTCAAAACTGTCAATTAAAGCATTTGAGTTTTTTGAGATTTAAATTTTTAGAGGACAAAACTATCAAAAACTGAATTAATAGAGAGGTGTATCATCATTACTCATATGAGAAAGTGCGTGGTTTGAATGGTGGAGATTCATCAAGTATTTTGCGAAGAAAACATTGATGAAATATTGTGTTAAGAATTGTCCCTTCTCATTGATTGATTAAATCTCGTGTTAAGAAAACATTGTTTCCTGAATTTGGCTTCCAAATATTAT
This sequence comes from Nyctanthes arbor-tristis, assembly GCA_963692815.1. Classification (NCBI taxonomy): domain Eukaryota; kingdom Viridiplantae; phylum Streptophyta; class Magnoliopsida; order Lamiales; family Oleaceae; genus Nyctanthes; species Nyctanthes arbor-tristis. The sequence goes on from CAVNYN010161928.1 coordinate 14,945, forward strand.
TCCGGTTAGTTAAAAATTGTCCCTTCTAATTGATTGATTGATGAATTATTAGATCACTTGAATGATCAACTGTGATAAGACTATAGTATTATACATTTGCGTGAAAACAAAATTCTAGCATCTAGTACGTACTAATGATCATGATAAAAGCTACATATTATGGTCTGTTTGTTGGTATTGTTTATAATTAGATTGGTTTATAATATATTTTGAAATTTAAATTTTCGAGACACTTGTCTTAATTTGATTGGTTAAGTTTTATTGAAAAGTAAATAATTGTTATTTAATGTGATGGATATATAAGGTGTCAATAAGACAGAGAAACAAGTGTCGTAAAAAATTAAAATTCAAAATGTATTATAAACGAATTGATCATAATAATGCCAAACGGGCCCTTAGATATTTTCTTTGTACCAAATGGGCTAAATGTGGAATTTCCTTATTGCCCTTTAATGTGGAATTGTACGATTACCGTATTATTATTACTTTAATAATAATAATGATAATAATAATAATAATAGTCGCCATGATGATTAATAATAATAATAATAATAGTCGCCTTCATCATGAAATATTGGCATCCCAGGGGTTTCTGACACTCTTTAGTCAAAGTCTCCAATTTTCCTCCCAGCAATCCCTTTGTAATGTCCATGACTGCTACACTTGATGGATTTGTTTCTGTTCATGTTGAGGCGGCTTTGGTACCTGATCCTTATTTCTGAAGCAACAAAGAGGTGGAGAACAAATTGAAGTGCATAGGAATATTCAAACGAATTTTTTACTTTCAATAATGCAGGGGCGTATCCAGGATGAAATAATAATGGAGGCTTACAATTTTTTTTTTTTTTTTTCTGTTGTAGAAATGAGCGAAAAGATTAGGAAATAATAAATTTTACCTTTCAAGATGTATATAGTTGAAGCACTATCAAAGTGAGTGATAAAATAGGAGAAAACAAAAGAATACAATACAAATATTTTACACAATTGTTAAGTCATACAACTTTCTCAAATTATATAAAAACAATATAATGATGCAAGCTTAAAGTGGAGTTAGACTTTGTGCAAATACATTTCCCCCTCACGAAGTTATTATCCCACCATATATCTTATTCTTTTATCATTACTTCTATAACGTTCTTAAGGCTAGAAACTTATATGATCTAAACAATTTTAGTATCATATATCAGACATATTCAGTTCATTTAACTGAATGGTACTATAAAAGATTGAAAAAAAAAAATGTCAATTGTCCTTTTGTTTTTGGGGTACCAACCATTATGCTAACGAATTACAATTCCATTATGAAGACATTAGAAATATTTTATTAAAAATTGATGGTGGTGCATTCCACATAGTTTCAACAAAATTTTGAGTTTGTTCTCGACAACTTCAGCTCCTAGTCCTGATTTCATCTTGAGGCCACCATACTCTAAAACCTCTTGTAAACAAAGAAGACAAACAAAAAAATTACCCAAAAAAGTCAATAATAATTTTAAATTCTAACGGCCGTTTTTAACTTTTCAAAAATCATTCAAAATTGGCACTTAAATTTAAAAATGTTCAAATACGTCTGAGGTCATAACAGTATCAAACAGTGATATTACTACACCTCTCTCAAATTACAGTAATTAACTGATATCATATAATACCATTTATTGACGCTATAATACCACCAAACGTATAGTGCTAGCATGTTTTCAATACACTCTAAAAAATGGCATGGCCACAATACACTCTTCATGTCTAGTAAACGAATTATATATATGACAACATTTTGGATGCAGGACTTCCAAAACTACACAGTTGCACGTAACACATTCCTTTCACATTTAGGGGCAACATTGTGGGGTTCATTGAGACACATAGTTTCTCCTTCCCTTGCTGATGGAGCATTTCATCATTATGATAAAATATCTTTCCAATTATTTTTTATCACACAAGAGGTAAGTAAGATTATTAAACTTACAAGTAGCTTTGCCAAGCTCATTGTTTTTTTTTTTTATTTCTCTATTTTCTTTTTCATAATATGCGTCATAACTATTCACCACTTCTTCAAAATAGCATCAAGAACCAACTTCGGCGATTAAGAAATATAACTCGCAAATAAGTCAAATGAGATATTCATTATGAATTATATTTCTTGAACATATTTCAAGTTGTCACTTTTAAATCACTACTATTAGCGCATTGTTTAACAGCTTTGCAAATTGTAATATGTGTTATTGAAGTAGGCCTTGTGAATATTTCAAATCAGTAACTAGAAGTTATCTAATATGATAGTTCGAACTCAAAATTGATCTAAGAAGTAGCCAGCAAAATAGGAACTAATTAAAAAATATTTCTTCAATATTTTTAAGGATTGGTAGGCTTGAGCCCACGTTGCCCATGTGCTATACGATATATGTTGGTATTAAACTCGGAAGAAGCTACGTGCACATATAATTATATATCGACATGATGGTTCTCATATGGCCGAATATACTTGGTGGCTGGTGCATGTAATCTGAATTATTTAATTTAGTATATCATATTCACTTTTAAACCCCACACACACACATATATGTAGAATTGTTATTTGTACACATAAAGTGTGAAGAGTTTGTATATATCCTCTTTATCTTTACTTAAAAGTTCCTGGCTCTACCTTCTTTGAAATAACAACTTTTGGGGTTATAGGTATATTGAGAGGTGTGTGTTCAAATTTTTTATATTTTGTATGTGTAAATAGTACTTCTCCACACATACGGTGTCAAAATTTGTATCGGCTTTCTATGTACAAGTAAAATTATATTTTTTGTATGATTTCTCATTCTTTCAATTAATTTCAATGCTTTATGGATTTTTCTTTTCTAGAAAGTATAAGTTTTTATAAGGAAACGATGTTGGTTCTTTACATTGCCCAATAAAGTGAGAAATCATTGGTGGTTTCAAGAAACCAGTGATTACCTTTTTTAAATAAAGAACCAACCTCGTTTTCATAACTTTTTAGTGTGAAAATGTCATTTAGTATAGCAGTTATGTAAAAGCGAATTGGAAGGAGATTCAATCGGATAAATTTTTTTTCCCTTAACTTTCTAGTGTGAAAATGCCGAGTAATTGAGGAAGTGATCACATTGATAGAAGCGCGCATTGAAGATGAAAGGGACTGGTGAAAATGCCAAGTAATGTGCAAGGCATATATACGGTCGGCGATGGAACATCTCAAGTTGCATAATAGGTTTTGTTCATTTTTGCCCCCCCCCCCCCAAAATCAAAAACGAGACATAAATATATTCTTATAATGAATTTCGTTAACACTAGACGTATGATGTTATGATGGTATCAAATAAATAGTGCGATATAATATCAACTATTAATGTAAGTGATTTGATTATATTAGTAATTAATATTGTGTCGCTAATTAATACAGTTAGGGCACCTGAATTTTTATTAATTTTTTTAATTTTTTAACTTTTTATTTTGCCTCCAACGGCGCCCGAAACCTTAATACAATGGGAATCTTTGAGGCAACTTCTAAATATTTTTTTCCTTTTTAGAAGTGAATTTTTTCTTCTTCCAAATTTCAATCCCTAATAACGAGTACTTTATTGCCTTAAATACCCTCAATTGAGGCAGAGATCAATTTTGCAACCAATTATAGCCAAAAGCTCTTATATATTCTAATTAATTAATACGAACACACGTGTGCTCTTCCGATCTAAAAAAATAATAATAATAATCCTAATAATAATACATATCATATTATCGATATCCTACACTTGCCATATTATATTGAACGGCATGGACTAGCTGATTTTTGTAGTTATTTTCTACCATATATATATATATATTCAAAAGATAAATCTCACATTGAATAATTATAAAATAAATAACCAATATAAAAAGTAGTTGGACTCCTCCCCTTCGTAGTAGAACCCCAAGCTTTTACGTACGGTATAGATGATATATTGTCATGTATCTCTCTCGTGCAAGTCGGTTATCGTAAATTTTCTTTGTTTTGATTTTTTTTTCTTATATTACTACAGAGATCCTTTTGCAACCAATTAACCACCAGCTCTTATATATTTTAATACTAACACAAAAATATATTTTAACATAAAAATTCCAATAATAATACATATTTATCCTATTAAACAGAATACAAAAATATTTCTACATAATTCTAATAATACATAGATCCCCATTAGACATCTCCATAATACATAGAGAACCATGTTGTTTAACAAGATGAGACCGGACAATATAATCAGCAGTTTTTTTTTTTTTTTAATTGTCCAACCTTATCCAACATTATATACATCCTACAAGGTGTTAAAAAAAATTAATAATAATAATAATAATAATAAAATAAAACATTAATTATATATCCTACGGAGTACACACACATTTCATTAACATCTTTCAACTAGCTAGTGGAAACTAAAAAGATGGCATCAATTTGACCTTAGTAATTGAACTCTTTCGTCAATAATATTTGCGGTCACCTGATATCAATTTGTTGTAATTCCGTCTCCCCAGATAAGTGTTGATCATTTGATGCAGCGACAATAATGTTTAAAATAGGAAGGGTAGTGAGCAAAAGATGAAGAAAACTCCTCCACAGGTCAGAGATGCAAGTAGAGCAAAGAAAATGTAGTAGCAATATTACGGGATAAATACACCAAAAAGCAACTTGTGGGAAGAAGAGCGAAACCAAGAAGCACACCATTAGGGAGACTGAATATTTCTTCATTCGAAAGCGTATGTATCCCATAATTATTAGATTATGATCCAGCGGATTTGGAGTATTACTCACCAAGATTTCGATGGAGATAAAGGCGTACACGAGGAATAGTAGGGTAAGAAGCCAAAACTTGGTCCACGTGAAGCGGCCGATTAGTATCCCGAAGGGATCCCATTCCCCGGGCTTCATGGTTTCCGATTTAAGAATGTTGATGAGAATGAGGAGAGCAAATCTTAGATCAAGGTGTGAATTAACTGGAGGCATATTATAGTATAGAATAATTGACGACGTACGATGAACCTAATTGTGATTTGTGTTAATTGAGTAAGATCGAGGTGCATATATATATATACATATATATATATATATGCATGCATGCATATGAATATACTCAACTTTCTTCACTCGTTTTTTTTTTTTTTGGGCAACGTCGCGTACGTGTTAGCTTTTTACTTGATGTACTTGAAATGAATTTATTCCTACACATTTATGGAAGAGGATATATTCTGTACTTGAAAATTTCTGGTGGTCATATATTTGAACGAGACCTCAAACTTCAACGGTGGTCGATTTTTGTTCACTTGTTGAAGTGGTCTTGAGTATTTATTATTCTTTCCTTAGCTTTTTAGACTTAATTAATTAATTAATTAATGGCTTCTTGAAACTGTACAACAGATGATGCTAAATGTACAACCTTGATCTGCACATAATATTGATAGTTTAATTAACATTGCTTGAAGTACAATTGTTCTTTCTACAAACCCATTTTCAACCTTTTTCCGTTACTTCCACCAAATCGAAAAACATGCAATATGGGTGTCATGTAATATATCAATAAATGGACTTAATATGAGCTAACAAGAAACAACTTATAATTATATAAGGTAGTACTATTAGTAAAATTGGATCAAGCACAAGGTAGAATTTAAACTTTTTAGACTTTTTTGACTGATGTATTTTTAAATTTTAACTCAGTATTTTGAAAAAGGTCATTGTAGGTGTCTAGGTTTTTTTAACTTCACTTGCAATCGCATTGACTACAGGTCCGCCCTTAACAGCCTTCCGGGGATACAAAACTTAATTAAGACTTGTTTGGCATGAGACACTACAAAATAATGACTTGATAAATTAAGATGAGTGGATTTTTCCCCCTATTAGTGAGACAGTTTGTTACTTTCCTGTAATTAAAAGCATTCCAACAGCTCCTGGTGTTTGGAATTGACTCAAAATAATTAATTGTGAAAGACGAGGGATTCGTTGAGTAAATTGTGATTGTCTTTAGATGTAAGAAAAGAAACAAAAAAAATAAGAAAAGAAGTCCAAGTTTAATTAGAATCAGGCAAAGTTTATATTTGTTATAAATAGACGTGTTATTCTTGTACCTTAGTACTCTAAGCCGTGCGCCGAAACGAAATTGAGAGAGAAATCGTGACGCGGCGGGCCAAGGGTAAAAAGAAAAAGGAAGAAGGTGTGCAGCCGGCAGAAAAGAGGAGTGGCAGCCAATTGTCGGCTTTGAGAGTTTTTGTGAAAGAAGAAAAGGGCAGAGAAAAGGTCACGCAACAAGGAAAAAGTGCAGCCATGTGGTTAGAGAGAGAGAAAGCTAGAGAGAAGTTGTGCGTGCAGGTTTTGCGGCGTACTTCAAGCGCTCTAATTTTATATAGAAAGAGAGTGGTAAAATAAAAAAAATTTGTAATTATAAAGAATTTCTTTATCAATAAAGTGTCTCTTCCTGTGGTTGTCGGTGGTTTACCGAGCGATGTTAAATTGGTGTTTTTCTTCTTTTGTGCTCATTTTGTTATTTGTTTCCGTTGTATTATTAACTGAATTGGAAAGGGGAAAACTGGTATATTTCCCAACAGTGGTATCAGAGTTTAAGGTTTAAATTCCGGGATCAGATTGACGACGATGGTTGTACTTAAGTTTGAGGTGGAGTTGTTCGATGGCAAAAACAACTTCAATACTTGGCGTAGTACAGTTGAAGATCTTCTCATATAACAGGGGCTTTACAAGGCTTTGAAGGATAAGAGGCCAGATGATATGAATGATTCTGATTGAGAAGAGTTGCAGGCAAAGACAGTTAATACCATCAGATTGGCTCTTGCTCTTGAAGTAAAGTATAGTGTTTTAAACGAGAAGTCACCTTCAAAATTATGGAATACATTGAAATAGTTGTATATGTCAAAATCCCTAACTAATAAGTTATACATGAAGAAGCAGTTATATGAGTTGAAGTTGATGAGGGAATGGATGTTAGGGATTACTTGAATAAATTCAATAAGTGTGTTGTAGACTTATTGAATGTTGATGTGAATATTGAGGATGAAGATAAGGCGATAATTTTAGTGTCTTCCTTGGCTAAGTCATATAAGACATTGGTGACCACGCTACTAGTTGGAAAATCTATATTGACAGTGAACGATGTTTTTACTGCTTTGTTAGAGACAGCTAACATGAAGAAACCAATTGAAGTTGAAGACAGAATTCTTATGGTATCATCTGAGGAAAGTCGTGGCAGAGGTGAATCGCGAGGAAGAAATTATAATCAAAGCGGTCGCTCTCGTTCTCAATCTCAACCAAGGGAGGATGTGGAGTGTTATTATTGCCACAAGACGGGTCACATTAGAAGATATTGCGATGAGTTGAAAAAACATCTGGAAACGAAGAGAAAGGGTAAAGAGGCTTCAGTGACTGAAGATTCTTTGAATATGGTGGAGCATGACTTTTACAATGATGTTACATGCATAGCTAATTATGAGAGTCCACGTAATGCTTGGTTTCTGGATTGTGCATGTTTTTATCACATGTGCCCGAATAGAGAATGGTTTGAAGATTATCAACCATGTGAAGAGCGTCATGTTTATGGAATTGATGATCAGAAACATGAAGTTAAGGATTGGGTACTGTGAAAGTGAATATGTTTGATGGTGCAGTCAGAAGATTGACAGGTGTTCTACATGTCCCATGATTGAGGAAAAGTTGGATATCGCTGGAGCACTAGACACTTTGGGTTATGATTATACTGCACGAATTGGTGTGATTACTCTGAAGAAGAACTCATTGGCAATAATGAGAGCTGAAAAAATTGGCAATCTATATAAGCTAGTAGGGAAGACAATGTCAGGTGAAGCTACTAGATTGGAGTCACACCAAGGGGAGTCTTCTACTATTAATAGAGATTATGGTGAAGCCAAGATAAAGTATGTGACAAATGATATGAAGAATGAAGGATGTCTCTTCCGATCTCAAAGTGGAAGGTCAGGTTCAATGAGTCTTTGAATATAGTTCATATTTACTGAATATGATTTGGCTACGGTGTCACCTACCAGTAAATTGGTGCAGAAGATGGTTGCAGCAAAAGACGTGCTGTGACTTGGAGATTTTTTGAGTCAAGGTGGAGATGTTGGGAATTGACTCAAAATAATTAATTGTGAAAAACGAGGGGTTCGTAGAGTAAATTGTGATTATCTTTAAAAGTAAGAAAAGAAACAAGAAAATAAAGAAAGATGTCCAAGTTTAATTAGTATCCGGCAAGCTTTATTTTTATTATAAATATACGTGTTATTCTTGTACCGTAGTATTCTAAGCCGTGCGCCGAAACGAAATTGAGAGAGAAATCGTGAGGCGGCGGGCCAAGGGTAAAAAGAAAAAGGGGTAAGGTGTGCAGCCGGCAGAAAAAAGGAGTGGCAGCCAATTGTTGGCTTTGAGAGTTTTTGTGAAAGAAGAAAAGGGCATAGAGAAGGTCACACAACAAGGAAAAAGTGCAGCCATGTGTTGTATTTGTTTTTGAGTGGTTAGAGAGAAAGCTAGAGAGAAGTTGTGAGTGCAGATTTTGCGGTGTACTTTAAGCGCTCTAGTTTTATATAAGAAAAGAATGGTAAAATAAAGAAAACGTATGATTGTAATGAATTTCTTTATCAATAAAGGGTCTCTTCTTGTGGTTGTCGGTAGTTTACCGAGTCACGTTAGATTGGTGTTTTTTCCTCTTTTGTGCTCGTTTTATTATTTGTTTCCACTGCGTTATTAACTGAATTGGAAAGGAGAAAACTGGTATATTTCCCAACAACTGAGATGTCTAGGAGAGTATCAACTCCCAGTGATTTTTCTTCCTCAAAATTCTCCAATGTCCCCGAACCCAATTGTTGCCATTTCAGTTTTAAGTCTCAGTTTTGTAAATGAACAGAGGCACAACTAGAGTAATGCTACTTTCTGTTGTCGGCTTACTTACTGAGTTACTTGGTAACTTAGTGGGGATAAATGCGTCTTTTTACCCATGAAAATTTCAAAACGATATTAGACATTTCATGGGCAACAAAGTCACATTAATTTATACACATCAAGTCACCAAACAAGTAAACAGACAAGGGAAATAAGCATTTACAAGCACAAACTAGCAGGGCTGCGACCGACTTTTGTGTGTGGTGTAGCCAGTAATTTGATAGCTTTACAAATAATCAATTATATAATGCTTATATTTAGCAAATGCTTGGGGGTGTTAGGTGCTTGTCATTGCATTGTCCAAGATTAAAGGCAAAAATGAAAAGTAATGAGCAAATCTGGAGTTAAAACCAAGCCAAGACATCTTCTTATCTGAATCCTTGTTGCCTCTTAAACCAAGTGACAAAATTTCCTTGCATTTTCTTTGCAAGTGCAACAATGTTTGGAAAGTAGGTGCTTGGAGCATCTCCAGTTCTCTCATCCATGGACATCGTACAACAAAGTTGTAGGGGTCTCATTTTCTTTTAAATTTCACTTTCTCGATCAATTTTCGCCCCTTTCAATCTGTACAACAAGGTGATGTTCAAATGAATATTTGACTTTCAATAATAGCTCACCACTCACCAGTCAGTCAGCTGATTTGGATGTGTAGATTATGTTAGCGGAACCAACGAATTAGAAGATGACAATAGCGAAGAAGACAACAAATTGACGTGCACATTGATTAATAGACCGGACAATGATATTCTTTTTGATATCTATGGAGAAATAGCCTTTTGCAGTCCATCACGGTAACAAGTAACAACAAAATTGTACTGTTAGGTCAGATGCATCGTTCATCTTTCCCATCAATGATCAAAAGCCTAACATTTGAAAGATTTCGTTAATTTCATAAGTACAAAGATATTTGCCCACTCTAATATCATTTTCAACCAATTCATGAGTTGGCATCTTCTGGTTGAACAGTCACACCACATAGGGACGGTACGTACATAAATTCTTGACAGGCCCGGGTAATGCAACGTGAAGAGATTCAACAATTATGCCAAAAATGCTTCTGATAATTGGTCGGAGGAAACAATTAAGCACTGATTACCACATCTAGATTGTATAAGTATTAGGTAACCATATCATACATAACCATTGCACAGATGGTGAGAAAACTGACTTCTTCTCAAATGATCCGAGTGTATAACGAAGGTAAATAATTGTTACACGGACACAAAATTTTCGGCCTTTTTCAAATGATCTTTCTAAGTGATCAGAGGAAAGACGACTGCAAATTCAGCAGAACATATTGGGGAGTGGTCGAACTGCCATGAATGCATCTACCATCTGCATAAAAGACAAATGAGTCATTAATAGAGAGCACAAGGCTCAGCTAGGATAATCAACAAGAACTCCTTGTTCTTCTCTAACTAATTAACTCGGGAGTTGGCTATATGAATTCATTTCGTAATTTAAAAAATTGAAACAAAGAGCACAAAATTATTTCTATATTTTAGAAGTTATAGGATTAAGAAATGATAAAATTGATGACCAATTGTACAAGTTACAAAGGACAATATGTTGAAACCAAATAATCAACCCATCATACTTAAGGAAGTTGGACAATTATCTTTGTTCTCGTCTTCCCTATTAACTCACAGCCTACTTCGGTTCATCGCTATAAATATATTGCTCGATATTATGGAAGATCTAAAGAAACTAGTCTAATAAGTAACACAGGCAGTGTTAACTTTGTTATACACTTTTATTCTGACAGATAGTATCAAGATCCATCAGTCATATGAGCAGGTGTTTTAAAAACGCAGATATTAGAACACCTAGGTTGCAGCAGTCATCATACCACCATAACAAGATTACGCGTGATCAACATCAAATTCACATAATAAAATTTGTATCCCAATTGCAAGTAGTAATAGAATATAAAATAAAACATCATTAAAATTATTTCGGAGCAGTATCAAACTTCCGATGACAAGGTTGGTAGAAAGACAAACAAAGTATATGCCTCCACACTTCCACAGAATCAAAGATCTCTGTCACTTTCTAAAATGAGTTCCCTTTATCTTTACCAACTTCTCAAAGGGAAAAAAACCGGTTGTATTTTATTCTTTTTCCATATCCAAAACACTCCTAGGCTCAAGCTCATATAACCAACATTATTATGAATAATACCACAAAATTAACTTGTTCTCTGTAAATTTGGAGTTGAAGGGGGACCAAAATTTTGCTACTTTACATCAAATGAAGAGTTGCTCTTCAGAAGTACAAGTAACTTCTGTGACCCCCTAAGTTTATATCAAGCAAAAGGTTTGCATCTAGTGAATGTAACCTAACCAAAAAAATTTATATTCATGTCATGGACAAGATCATCAGAACTTATATAATCTAAAATTATTGCTTTCAGGTCTTGCCAATGCCGCCATTAAAAAAAATCACCATAGGATATCCAACATTGATATATAAAAGTCTAATCTAACTACAATGACAAAATACCATACGGGAACTAATCTGTTACCTCGTCTGTAACAGCAGCTCTAGCCCTACAATGTCTTTCAACCAGTTCTGTTAGAACTTCAATTAGCCGCTTCTTCACCTCACCCGTTAGCATACGTCCAGCCCCATAGTCCTGATAAGCATAAACATGAGCGTCATTTCGAAATTTAAGTGTAGTTGCCCATAAAGAAAACAATGGATTAGATAAGTTCTACGATCTTACCTTTCTGATGCGTTCAAGTTCAGCATCATCCTCCAGGAAAAAACCAAGATATTTAATTGGTATATCTACCTAATAAGTACAACCAAAAAAAAAAAAGTGAGAGACAGACTGACGTACACCATCACAAGCTCAAAAATGCAAGTTGAGCACAAAGTGATAACAAGCCATGGTAAATGTAGTGACTATCAGGCAAACAAAGCATAATTTTATGCAAATAAAAAACCTGTAAACTAAACTAGAGAAATGCGTACCTTGTTACTTAAGAAAACATATCGTTTACAGTATGAAATTGACAAGGTAGGAATAGAAAAATAGCAGTACCTCCAGATTTGCTCCATACTTCCTATGATTCTCTATAGAATCTTGCCCCCCAGAGAATGCATATTTGTTTATCTGTATACATTTGTTAGAAGAAGTAAATTAACTACATTAAAGAAAGTATTTAGGACGAGCACACCAACATAATCGTTTAGGTTGGAACTCCCATAGAAGTATTATAGTAGTGATCGAAAGTTCAATTATATATGTTTCAGATATATATGCATTAATGCCATTCCGTAGTCAAGTCTCAACTGTTAAAAATGAAGGTTAAAGTATAATAAATGTTAAAATCCTAAAACCATGAAGTTTATTCTTCTTCCCAAAGTCCTGATTACCATTTAGAGGTACGAGTTCAGCATGGAAGTGAGCATCATGACTGGTCCTTCTAGGAGTGTGCATACAGATGAAGTATTTAGCTGAAGTTCTATGAGTCGTCTATCTCTATGTATATGAAGTTTACACAAAAAATTCTCTGAAGAGAGGGGTGTGGCGAACCTTGTTCTTTATGTCCTTCCCCGAATCAGTCACATATATAGCAGAATTTGGATCACTGGCAGACATTTTCCCTGTCTCTCCCTGAAGAAATATAGATCCGGTAAAAAATATAATTTCCAGAAAAAGAATAATTTAAGGTACAGAGCGAATTGCAGACAGAAATTCCTTATGATGGGTAAAGACTACAGGATTATCAACTTCAGTGTTAACAGAGGTCCATTAATCAGAGACTTCTAAAATATTCATCTATGAAACCAATTGAGAAACCAGAAAGAGGCATAAAAGTAGAGGCTTCACCAATAAAATGAACAAAAACTAATGTTAAAGAAAAAGAACGTGACCACTTTCAACAGTAATATTAAACATACAGAATGACTAGAATTTACTTCCATGGTATTAAAGTGCATATTTAAAAGAAAACTATGAAACCTGCTGTGCGGGAAAGAATGATGACTCAATCAATGCAGGCTTGTGATAACCGATTCTGGGAGCAACGTCTCGTGTCATTCGGAAGTAAGGGTCCTGAAAAATCAATAAAGTGAAAGTTATACTGAAGAAGAATAGGAAAAAAAGTTTATGATATTAAGCCTATAAATAGTCCTTCAAAAGAACTAGGATTTGGATCCTCTTATTTCCCAGCATACGGTTGGGATATCTTTAGAGATGAAATGTGTTTAGACTTCAGATCCCAACAGTCTGCGTCTAGAATACTACATTAACAGCATCTAGACAAGAATCAATGAAATAAATCTTCAGATATTACCGATTTTACTTTTATGTTGACTTGACCTATGGTTTAGGAGTTGCAAGCAATATATATAAAAACTAATGATGGCATCCAACTTTTGAGATATACGTGTATCTCATAAAATATAAGAGAAAAAAGAGGCTCAGAATGCAGAGATAGACAGCACATAAAGGTATTTCTCCAAAACTAATTACACGAAAGAACAAAAGTTTAAATTTCAGTAGAGTAGTTGCTCAAAAAGCTGATGTCTTGAAGATTTCAACTGCAATGGCAAATGTAAATTACATTTTTTTACTAGGCAGATTATTGCACTTGCAAACTACAAAAGAAATTTTAGTAGATGTCTTTTTTACTTTCTATATGAGGGTCCTGAGCGACTTCTTTTCTTAGAAACATATAGCACTTTAGGTTCATAGTAAGAAAACACGACCTAACTTTTGTAGCATGCTGCAATTGCCAAATTTATAATAATTATTAGTCAAAGATAAGTAAGTGGGTGTGGATGTAAAATACATTCAAAATAAGATGCCCACTTCTTTGATAATCATCACAGCTAAAACTTCAGGAACCCTGGTTGTTTCATATTGATTACTGTTAAAAATTTACAGAGAATATGCTTATAATTTCACTGGATATTATCGTTAAGACTAGTATAAACCGAACAGGGCGGAGAGTAAACCTGGTCGATCGCACAAGGAATCAAGCACCGAAGATCATCTTTACCCGAGAAGAGATGAGGAAATGAACTTGGAAAGGACGGAGCAGCCTAAAAAATTATTTAACGGTGATATATCTACTTATAAAAGGAAAAGAACCCAAAAATGAAACTCAAAAGGTACTTATACATGCAAATTTTCCACTGACTTTGGTTACCATTAAAATTGGAACAGTGGAACACTTAAATAATTTGATACAGTTTGGGAAATATTTATTAATAATACAATAAGCCCGGTGGCTAGAAGAAGAGTAACAAATTCAGAACAATATGAGTTATGGTACATGTACATAACAACAAATTAAATTATCGTATCAGAAGTGACTCTGTGTAAATCCAGTTGAAGCAGATTTCCTCCCTAAGCTGGGGTGCAGGTCAGGTTTTCAAAGGGAATGAGTTCAACAAGTAACTTGACCCATGATATATAAAGATGTTCCTCATAAAGCAATGCTACAATGAGATGGTTACTTAATAGCAGGTAACAGAACAGTAATGAAGAAATAGGTCACCATTCAAGTGCCTATTGCGGAGAAAACAAAATAAATAATTAAAATTAAAATTAAAAAAAATATCCTCTTTGCATTGAATATATATATATATAAGAAACCTCAGCATCCTGACAAGACTTTAACCAAGAAAAATTGAGAATTTTTCCTCCTTTTTTCTGTTTTGGTCCTTTTTAGGTGGCTGCCTGGCTGTGGCTTGTACCATTTGAAAGTGCTGATATCTTACAAAAAAAATCGTTGTCGTCGTTGTTGTTGTTCAAAAATAAATAAATAAAGTTCTCTCAAGCAGCAAAGCTTCATGTGAAACATGCTCATTGCATTATATCATAATAATAACTACACAGTTATATCACTAGTCATGTGAGATGTAAAGGCTTTTACCTGAACCGGTGGAAAACTGACTTTTCCGATGTGATCTTCACCACTGAATCCAAAAATACCAACTACCTACAACATAAAACATTTTGAGTTCTGAAACCGACAGCTATGGATGTGCTCATTTTACAGAAGTTAAGAAACCAGAATATTTTTCTTATCAATTTTCTTATTGAAATTGCCCATCACCTTATTGTAAGTGACACATTTTGCAATTTTGACCATGTTCTTGTAAAATGACCTGTAGAACAAATTCAAGCGTAAAAGAAGAAACTCAACCTTGCTAATATAATCGTAAGTCCCCCAAACTGCACACGCCTTTCCCATATATTGACATAAATAAGATAAAATGGGAAAACAAGTAATACTTAATTAAGATAACTCCTTTTACGGTTCTCTATAAGAATGTAAAAATATGAACCACTTTCAAAGTGTTAGTTCTTATATCACAAGTCTACTCATTTCAGTCCAAAAACATCTCTCCAAGAAAGTCAAGTATGACATACATCATCATTAACTAGATTCAAGAACTTCAGTTGTTTCTTCCACATATTGAATATAAGAGCAATGAAAGATCCCTCTTATGTTACTTCGAGTAACAACTTAGAGAGGATGTATTTCACATCGCAAAAAGCTGGCCACGCGTCATCACTTAATGGATTCGTCAGCGACCAGTATTAGACAACACTAAAGAGAGATCACGGTCAAGCGCGGGCAACAAATTGCACAGAGAACGAATAACATTCAGGTGAACTGCCATCAATTTGCTTAATATATGAACTAAAACAACAAATGAATTATCAAGAATGCCAACTACTCACCCGCCGACATAATCAAAATCAGAGAAAATAAATGTCCTCGATACGTCAAAACCACAAGCAATTATGTCCTTGGCATTTTCACGAGCAAGCCTCTGGCTTTCCTCCACTGTCAAATTCTTCCACATGCACTTCTCATCATCAGTAAGTTGTATTACTAAAGGCACCTTGAAGGCATCTTGCAAATATCTGCACAAGTAATGGATTGTTACTATAAAAAAGTAAAGCAACAGCTATGATAAGTAACAATAAAAAATGCAAAGGCTAACTAATACTAGAATATGGAACTAATGAGGCAGAATGCAAAGACACCGAGGAGCTTCCAGCATGAGCTGATTTTGCAACTCAAGTGATATTTTTATTCAGCAAAAAGTATGAACAAGGTTGAAACTGACATAACAGCAGTTGGTTGCATCAACCTTTTTGTATTGTCTCTGAAGGATTTTCTTTTTCTACCATCGCATTCACTTACCTCCCATATATTGTTCTGTATACATCTTCAATTCACATAAAAGAAAAACATCTGTTGCTAACTACGAAGGTTATGTCTATGACCTAAATGCTAAGCACCTTCCTGGCGCAACGTTATGATGCCATCACAGAGGCAGAAGGTAACAAGAAACTTATCATGCAACTTCGAGTAAATTGTTCAAAATGGGACCAGATTTTTCTTGTAATAAATGTAGGATTGGCGTAATAGCAAACCAAGATAACAAAAAATATCACGAGCAATCGCATTAGTATTTGTAGGTACTCATCTCTCCAAAGGGAGATACCATAGATAGCACTCCCAAATACGAGTAGCATGGTGAGGTCCCCTAAAATTAAGTTCGTTCCTCGGCGGAAAGCGCAGGACAACACAAAGGCTCATAATCACGCTTTTGTAAACGACACCTTGATACCAATTCCCGCAAATATACAAAAGTACCGCAATTAACTCAATCCAAACATTACAAGAAACAAATCTCGAAATCAAATTACTTGGTGAACATGAAAGGAACGAGGTGACCCAAATGCAAGGCCTCGGAAGATGGACCACGGCCGGTATATAAATAGAATTTCTCGCCCCTCTCATATGCATCAAGAATGTCACCAAAATCTCGGTGTGCGAAAAATACCCCTCTGCGGAGGAAGACATGGGGCTGACGGCCGGTGAGGCGCGCAACACGGTCTACCAATGACTGACCGAGGCGCTGGCAGCCAAACTTGTCAATAAGCTTGTCATAGTCAATTTTTCCCCCTTTTTCCGCGGATACTTCCCATGGAGTCACCAGTTGCTCCTCCTCTTCTTGTTTTTGCTCCTCCATTCCCACTGTATTGTTCATGTCAAGAAGAGGCAGACGGAGGTGGGGGAAGTGAGGTTTAGGGTAAAGGTTTTAGATGGAAAGACGAGTACGGCCAACGTTACGGTGATATACAGGGAGGAAAGAGATGGGGAAGGGGACACAATTTTTTATAAAATTACGTTAATAGTCGCTAAACTTCATTTGTTTCTTATACTTTTAACGTTTTGCTCGCGTTCCCTTCTGGAACTTTCTTACTGTAAGTAATGAGTTATGTTGAAATTCTATTCATAACCTACATTCAAATGGTCAACAAAATTATTTCTTATACTTTAACTAATCTCATATGTTTAGTTGTTTTCTTAATTAAATTTTTGCTTGCAAAGCTTTGACGAGTACAAGATATATTAACAATTAATACAAATTTGAGGATAAAAATATGACAAGAAAAGTAGGAATATAAATACAATATTTATTAAAAGCTAAGGTCATAAAATGTAATTAAAATGTGTTCTTAACTTGTTATAAACATGTGTCATGTCAATATAACTAACCGGGATAAAGGTAAATGAGAAAAAGAGTGTTATCTCATATGTTTAGTTGTTTTCTTAATTAAATTTTTGCTTGCAAAGCTTTTACGAGTACAAGATATAGTAATTAATACAAATTTGAGAATAAAAATATGACAAGAAAAGTAGGAATATAAATATAATATTTATTAAAAGCTAAGGTGATAAAATGTAATTAAAATGTATTAACTTGTTTTATACACGTCATTTCAATATAACTAACCGAGAGAAAGGTAAATGAAAAAAGAGTGTTATCTCATATGTTTAGTTGTTTTCTTAATTAAATTTTTGCTTGCAAAGCTTTTACTAGTACAAGATATCTATATATTAATCTATATATTAATTAAATAAAAGGAGTTGCGGTACCTTTGTACCGCAGCTTTCCCGCCAAAAAATATGTTAATAGGGTTTTTTTAGACATTTGGTTTCATATGGCTATAACATGCGCAGTATTCTGAATATTTCAAATTTTTTATAATTTTTCTATTTACTTTTGTCTTATCCATTCACCATTTTGAAATAAGATTCACTATTAAACTTAATAACTAATAGATAATTATCACCATTTAATTGTTTAAATTACAGATAAATTTAATTATTCAATTGTCAAACATATTTTGAAGTAATATATATTAAACATATATATCGTTAGTTTAAGTTAATTGAAAATTATAATTTTAATTTTTTCTTAATTTTTCCCAGTATAAATGAATATATATTAATAGTTACGACTATTTTAGATATAACTACTTTTATATATTATTAATTATTAATTTATATAATCTTCATGCTATCTAACTTAACTAGTTTTGAATAATAAATATTTTCATAGTACATGTAACCACTCAATTAGAAATTATTTCGTACGATGCCATTTATCTCAATTAGTACAATCAGGTTAAAATTTATTGTAAACTATAATTATCTTAGGATGACAAGAAAAAAATTATATTATTCTTTGGTTGATGTTAAAAATTAATTATTCTTTATCGGGTAATGTAACTTTATAAAATTTCATCATACCAACAAAAAACTTATAAAATTTCATATTATTTATTTTTTAAATAATTTGATATGTATTCTTCTCGTGCAACGCACAGATAATGATCTAGTATTAATTAATACAAATTTGAGGATAAAAATATGACAAGAAAATTGGGAATATAAATACAATATCTATACTATACTAAAAAGAACAGTAAAAAGAATCTTTTTCCCGGCCAAATCTTGATTACCGAATCAGAATCTTGGATGGTTATCTCGTACAACTTCTCTCCTCACACGTTCCATCAGTTTTCTTGTGTAACCACCATTGTTAGTCATGGTCGATTTCCTGGCATATTTTTTTTTCTTTTTAATTTTGACCAACAGTTTCGTCTGTAACTGTCAAGTCTTTCAATATATATTTTTCTTTCTATCTTTAATGTGTTTGTTCTGAGAATATTTGTCGGTTACACGTATCGCTTAATACACCGTAATCTTCCACAGCCTTTTTTAGTTGCTTTTGCTTACCATATGGTATCCCTTCAAGGTTTTTTTTCTCAACAAAATTCCATACCGTTGATTATAATAACTTTGTCAGCATGTTTTTTCCCTACAATTTTTCCCCATTTTTTCCCAGCACACATTTTGCCCTACAATGTTTTTTTTATCTTTTCGACCCTTAATTTTTTTTTTTAACTGGTAGTTATAATTATGACCACTATGCCTATTCCATAGCAGTTAACATTATCATTTACTTTGATCACTATACACGACTTACTTAAGAAACTATCAGTTAGTGGGCAACATTTACATCTATAAATAGAAAGATGTGTCATTAGTTGAATCACAATTTTTCTACAAAAAAAATTACAAACATCAATAACGATGGCTTCCTCAAGCTTGAACATGGAAGTTACACTTCTCAAGGATTTGAACAAAACAAGGACCAACTGGATTATAAAAGTGCGAATTGGTAGAAAATATGCAGTCCCAATGAAAATAAAGGAAAGTATCATTTGATTTCTCGAAATACTGCTGGTCAATGAACAAGTAACGGATTCCACACCAATGCTTATACCTCATTTCAACCTTTATTCCTATAACTCTGTGTTTTTTATTCATTCAGGGTGCCGGAATTCAAGCTACAATAGGCCAACCATATATTCAGAAATATGAAAACTAGATATGAGAGAATATAATCT
>CAVNYN010162485.1:0-127628 GCA_963692815.1 Nyctanthes arbor-tristis
CATATAGAATCCACATTTTAAGGTTACTTTGCTTAGATTTTCCAAGGATTTGAAGGTGTTTTGTCATTGATTGTCAAGTCTCCATTTAAAAGATTCAAACAAGCAAGGTGAGTAATCCATTTCTTTGGTTTATTTGCATGCATAAGTTTCAAGAAAAGGTATGTGTTTTGATTATTGTTAAAATGATTTCTTGCATAAGAAGTGCTAGAGTTCCTCTACCCAATTTGTATTGTTTGCTTTGATTTGATCCATGTTAATCGTTATGGATTGAAAGTTTGGAAATCCTGTAAAAGCAAACCGGAAATTGTTGTGAATCAATTGTGTTGCCATTGGTATTTGAAAGGCAACAAGGCGCCATGGGTAGTAGGATTTCTAGTATTTGGGGCCCTATAATGTGATCAAAAGGATTTGTGCATCTTGAAGTTCTTAAGATTGAAGCATGAAACGATTTTTATTAACCTTTGATAAACCAAATTGATGTATTACTCACAGGGTATTTTTATACTCACCTTTTATATGACTCTCTTTTATAGATGATCCAACGAAGAGTTGTTGAAAAGAAAGCCGAGGAATGGAGGATGTCTCATGATGCAAGCCATATAATGCATGTAATAGAAATTGATCTTTGGGCGTATTATGAGGATGAGCCTATGTTTGTTATGTATTTAGGCACCTCATATGAGTTCGAGATCTATTGTGCCTTCTCCCTCAATCTTGTGCACCATATGAGGGATAGGCCAATGTTTCTTGTCTAATTATGTGTATGGAAGCTACTATATTACTAAATAAATTTTGGCTTTTATGGAAGGTTTTGACACAAGACATGGAATCCTAATTTTTACTTGTAAAGGTTTCCAAATCTTGTGCTCGGTTTTATATATATATATAAAGTGACTTTTATATATATCGTGTTTCTTGTTCTTATTATAAACACTACACTTAAAACTAATTAAGATGACAAACAACACCATTTCATCTAAGGAATAAAAGAGGTTTATTGGCAAGTCGTGCCCTCGATTTTGGACAAAAGTTGTGAAAAGAAATTTATAACGCTTCCGACAAATTCATTTAGTAATAAAACTTTAACCAATGTTTTTATTTATCGAGGGGTATGACAGTAGCCCCCAAACTCTTGATCAAAAGTTTGATTCCGTTCCCCCTACTATCCATTTGTAATATGAAAAAAAAAGAAAAGAAAAAATTATTTATTTATGAGTGAAAAACCTACAGGGGCAAAAAAAGCCCTGCAAGTTGGTGGGACAGATCAAGTCATTTCCAGGTCAATCTTGAATTGGATGAATCAAATTGAAGGAAGTTAGAACTGTTGGAATTAATGTACAAGACCCAATAGTTGGACCGGGTTTGTAGATAATTGATTGATTTAATTAATAAGATTAATTGGGTCGGACCGTACATGGACTCTAGAATCCTAATCTGATTAAGGTTGCATTAGGGTTCCTGCGAAACCTATAAAAAGAGTGCTTTACGGTCTCGAGTTACTACAACATTCACATATACATTCTGTCTTAACTTGCTGGCACAAGATAATACAGAAAACCTTAATTTCTACTACGAAAAGTTCGTGTTCTTGGATTGTTCTCACTGTGTGGATTACTGTTAGAGGCTGGACGCTTGGACAGCCGTGGTTTGTTCAGATATACCTAATTTGCTACTTCATTCTTGGTAACTTTTTGATCACGAATTCCATCTAAGAGCAAGTTTGGTCCTGGCATAGGAATTATAGTTTTTTCTTTCCTCTGTAGATATTGTCTGTAATTCCTAACAGTGGTATCAAAGCCACCTTACTTCTTGTTGGATTTCGTATTTTATAACAATAATTGTTATTGTTTCGTGTCAATTTGATTTGTGGTAATTGTTGATAAAAATTATTTCTGAAATAATAAATTCCGAATTCGATTAGGAGTTTTTCGTTATACTGAAAAATCTGAACTTGATTTGTATTTTTCAAATGAAACGAAGAAAAAAATTGAAAAAAAGGGGGACAACTGTGCTACTGTAGCGCCACCACCACTGCTACTGCTACAGCATTACAACGTTGTAGCAGCAGCGGAGCTAGGTTGTGGCGAACGGCAGCAGCTTGCTGCTGTTTGCAGCAACATCATTAGTTGCTGCTTCTGGAGTAGCGCCTGTCAAGCGGCGCAATGAGCCACGGTGCCTGCCTTTCTAAAATTGCATAGCAAACCCTTTTTGTTTCAGAAGTGTTACCGGAGCCCATGGAATTTGAAAAATTACATGAATAGTCCCTTATGTTTTGGATACTTAGAGATTGGTCCCTAATATTTTTGAAATTTCAGAATCAGTCTCATCTTTTGGAATTTGACTAATTAGTTTTTGGGTTTTGAATTTAACTTAAAATTTTTGTAAAGTTTTTGTCTTTATCAAATTGAGTCAAAATTTAAACTTCATAAAATTTATTTTTGACAAAAGCTATTTATTTGGATAAAAAGGTTAGATTTTGACTTAATTTAATATTTGATTCTAAAACCCTTGGATTTTCCAAAACTTATATCAAAGTATGACTTTGATATTAATAACAAAGTAAAGAGTTATTTTGTTTGCCCCATTTAGTTAATAAAATTGATTGATTAATTGGATTAATCATGATATTTTATTAATATGAAATTGATTAAATAATTTAGTTCTTGTTGGTTCATTTTTTATTTGTCTAAAGTGTTTAGACAACTATTGACAACTACCACAAATCTAGAAATTAATGTATCTGCTGATATTAGATATTGATGAATATTTGTAGATAATTCTAGACTCAGCCCATGTGATTGGTCGAATGTATGGTTAATTATTTTCTATTAGGCTTTTTGGGGGCCTTCGAGCCGATTATTTAATTCAATTGGGCTTGCATGCCTATTGTATGATTTTGGGCCTGTGGGCCAATTGTTTTAAATTTATTTTGGGCCTGCATGTCTAGATTTTGGTGACTCTGCCAACTATTATAGGATACATGTTGGAGATAGATCACAAAAAGACAACTAGGATATGATACGTGTTGGAGCAGAAAAATGGAGACCGTTGTATTTAACATTCGATGATTGAATGCAATGTCCCCTAAGATTTGACCAACTAGTCTTCTTCATAGCTCGAGAAGACTAGATAGATACAGTCCATAATCATGTACCAAATTTATTATGTATTGATGATTGCATGTGTGATGTTATTTTAATACATAATTGTATTATAATGAGACCGATCCCCTATAAAATATTAAATTCATATTAATTGTTAAGATAGGCCTTCCACTGTTATAGTGAAAACTTAGAGTTCATTACCAATGTTAGTTTGTTGAGTCACTCAAGGCTACTCATTTGTGGACATGCTTTTCACTATAAAACATAAGATGTTTCTAAACAGTAGGTCGAATTTAACTAAAATTTTGTTTCTTGTTGAGTCACTCAAGGAAACAAAATTTTAGAGGCGTTTCAATTAAAGTACATAAGATGTACGTGACAATCAGTTGTCTATTTGATGATCTAGGAGTCATATTGAGATGTGATTGATAACGTATCTACCTGAATGCTTTGTTCGGATTTGTTGAGTCACTTAAGGTTCTAGTAAAGCAAATAGGATCCTAGCCCACTGAAAATGAAAAGGATTTTATTAATTAATGTGAAGGGGATCATTAATTCAGTGAGAGTATAATTAATTTAATAAAAGTCCATGTTAAATTAATTTATTACATTTATTAATTGTTTTATATTTTGTCATTTCAGTTTATTGAATAATGAGTAATCAAATTAACTTGAGGCATGAAAAAATTGCATTTGTTTTTGAGCAGCCGATACTGAAAATTCCTAACGAAGAAGCTACTCCAGAACAGGTGAAAGGCATACAATCATCATATGGATGATAATAGTATTGCAACATGTGTGATGCTTGCAGCTATACCTCCTGAGTTGCAAAAGCAACACGAGGGTATGGATGCTTATACCATGATGTTTTCATCTCAAAGAGTTGTATGATGAGCAGTCTCACACTAAAAGGTATAAAACATCTAAAAAGCTATTCAGGGCTGTAATGGCAGGTTCTTCACTTAGTGCTCATGTACTGAAGATGATTAGCTATATTGAAGAATTACGCCAATTAGGTGTTGCTATGGACCATGAACAAAGTATTGACTTGGTTCTTCAATTGCTCCCTAATAGCTATTCACAGTTCATTATGAACTTCAATATGAACAAGATTGAATGTACCCTACCCGAGCTGTTAAACACATTGAAGACTATTGAGTCCAATGTAAACAAAGTACAGGGGCAAGTCTTGGCTATAGACTCCACAAAGGGCACCAAGAGGAAGTCTAAAAAGACTTTTAAGAAAGGTTCCAAAAAGGCCAAAGGCATTGGGAAAACAGTTAAGCATGACAAGAACAAATCTCAGGCCCGATACTACATGCTACCATTGTTGAGGCAAAGGACATTGGAAGAGGAATTGCAAGGCTTACCTTGCTACCTTGAAGGATAAGAAGTCTACTAAGACTTCTGCTTTAGGTAATTATTTTATCGAGGTTAATATGACTAATTCTTCAGTTTCCTGGGTATTAGATACCGGTGTGGATCTCATATTTGCACTAATATACAGGGGCTAAAGAATAGTAGACCTTTGCAAAGGTGATGTGAACCGCCTTAGTATATTGACCAAAGATTGCCACGTGATTGAATCACCCCAAGAAAGCTAAAAAAATTGGTAGAAATTGATCTTGAACTCATACAACCCAACCTAAGTAAACTTGGATACAAACCCTAACCTCCAAGAGTAATGGATGGATGCACTCAAGATATAGGATCAGCTCTTCCGATCTATTAACCCTTCAAAAGAGAACAAGAAAAATGGAAGAGGAAAACTATTCTCACAATTTCATTCAAATCACCAAGTTCTTCTTACAAGATATAACTGAATCATATTTATACTAGGGGGAGCCTTGGAGCCAAAATAATTATAAGGAAATGAGAAAAGAAAACAAAAATAGGTTCAAAATTCAAAATTTTAAAGGCTGCTGCCCAGGTAAACTGTGGAAGAGGGCGCCCGCAGCTAACATTCTGCCAAAAATCTCAATTTCCCTGCAGTCGCTGTGCGGTCGCATGGACATTCCGTGCAGCCACATGGCTTCTTTCTGAAAATTGTGTTTTAGTCAGTGAACTTCTTGATTTGCTCCAGATCGATCTGATACTTGATTTTTAGCCTCCTTTTAGTCCTCAAACTCCATTTCTTCTACATAATTGGTCCCTACTTCAATCAAAAGGATTTCTCTTGGCTCCCTTGCTTCCAAATCAATCCCGACCTTCCATGGTTCTCTAATTTGGACTTGATTTATGAATTGTTGCATTAGTCCCATCATTGAGTGTCGATTTTCCTTGGCCTTTGACCGCGTGATGGGACCTACTGGTACATAGACCGAGCTTTGACTTTCTTAAATCTCATCATGTCCTCTCGCTTGACAAGGATTTTCCATCTAATCTTCATCTACATTATAAGGAGATAAATCAGAGATATTAAAAGTGGTGGAAACATTATATTCACCTGAAAGATCTAGCTTGTAGGCATTATCATTGATTTTCTCGAGGATTTGGAATGGACCATCGCCATAGCCTTATAATTTGGACTTTCTTTGATTGGGAATCTTTCCTTCCTCAAGTGTAGCCACATCTAATCACTCGGTTCAAACGTGACACGTTTTCTTCCCTTGTTAGCGTGGGAGGCATATTGCTCATTCTTCTTTTCGATTTGGAGCCTCACATTTTCATGAAGAGTTTTTACCAACTAGGCCTTCTTCTTTCCATCTATGCTATTCCTTTCATCAATAGGTAAAGAAATCAAATCCAAAGGAGTTAAGGGGTTAAGATCTAGACAATTTCAAAAGTAGAAATATTTATAGTAGAATGCACACTTCGATTATAGGCAAATTCAACAAAAGGCAAGCTCTCTTCCCAACTTTTCAAATTGCTCTTAATGATAGTTTGTAAAAGTTGTGTTAAGGTCTTATTTACCACCTCAGTTTGGCCATCGGTTTGAGAGTGACAAGTGGTTCAGAATAGAAGCTTAGTCCCCAACTTTTTCTACATAAAACCTTGCAAAAATGGCTAAGGAGCTTCATATCTCTATCCGACATTATACTCCTAGGAACTCCATGTAGCCTAACAATTTCTTTGAAAAATAAGTCGGCAATATAAATGGTATCATCCGTTTTAAGACATGGGATAAAGCCATCTTACTAAACCTATCCACAACAACAAAAATTGTATCACTCCCTCTCTTAGACCTAGGTAAACCGAATACAAAATCCATTGAAATTTCAGTCCAAGGTTCACTTGGAACGGGTAGAGGAGTGTATAGACCATGAGGCAAGACTCTAGATTTGGCCTTCCTACAAGTTATGCATTTAGAACAAACTCTTTCTGCATCTCTCCTCATTTAAGACCAAAAGTAATGTTCTGCTTGCAAAATTTCCAAAGTCCGCTTCACCCCAAAATGTCCCATCAATCCTCCTCCATGGGCTTCTCTCACAAGTAGCTCCGCATGAAACAATTAGGCACTCAAAGTTTAGCTTCTCGAAACAAAAACCCTTCATGCCTATAAAATTTATCAAATGCACCATCTTCACATGCAACAAATACATGTGCAAAGTCACCATCATTAGCATATAATTCCTTAAGATATTCAAACCCTAACAACTTTGCACTCAAAGTAGTGATAAGAGTGTACCTTTTTGACAATGTATTGGCCACAATGATTCTTTACCTTGCTTGTACTTGATGACATATTGGAATGTTTCAACATATTCCATCCATTTGGCATGTCTCTTGCTCAACTTCCCTTGTTCCTTCAAATGCTTCAATGATTCGTGATTGATGTGGATCACAAACTCTTTTGGCCACAAGTAATGATGCCAATTTTCCAAGGTTCTTACCAATGCATATAGCTTTTTGTCATATGTCGGGTAATTCAAAGTGTTACCATTGAGCTTCTCGCTAAAATATGTAATTGGCCTTTTTTCTTGCATCAAGACCACTCCAATACCTATCTCTGAAGCATCATATTCAATATCAAAAGTTTTGTCAAAGTTAGATAATGTAAGTACCAGTGCGGAACACAACCTATGCTTTATAGCACTAAATGCAATTTCTTGTTCTTCACCCTACTTGAACCCAACATTCTTTTTAACTACCCGGTGAGTTGTGAAGCTAGCGTGTTAAAGTCTTTGACGAATCTCCGATAAAAACTAGCCAACCCATGAAAACTCCTTACCTTGGTGACACTCTTAGGAGTGGGCCATTCTTTAATGGCCTTGATTTTCTTCTCATTCACCTCAATACCCTTAGAACTAACACCATAACCAATAAAGATGTCTATCCATGTAAAAGTGACATTTAGTGAGGCTGGCATATAATTTCTCTCCCCTTAAAACCTCAAGCACACACCTCAAATGCTCAATGTGTTCATGTAAGTTCTTGCTATAAATTAAGATGTCATCAAAGTATAGCACAACGAATTTTCCAATAAATGCACGCAACACATGATTCATCAATCTCATAAAAGTGCTCAGTGCATTTGTGAGACCAAAGGGCATGACCAACCACTCATACAAACTATACTTAGTTTTGAACGCGGTTTTCATTCACCACCTTCCCTCATCCTAATTTGGTGGTAACCACTACTCAAGTCAATCTTTCTAAATATGCAAGAACCATGTAATTCATCAAGCATGTCATCTAACCTAGGGATAGGATGTCAATACTTTACCGTAATGTTATTGATGGCTTGGCAATCAATACACATCCTATAGGTTCCATCCTTCTTTGGCACCAAAAGTACGGGTACGACACATGGACTCATGCTTTCCTGAACATGACCTTTGCTCATTAAGTCCTCTACTTGCCTTTGGAGCTCCTTAGTCTTTTTGGGGTTGCTTCGGTAGGCCAGCCTATTAGGAATGATGGCACTGGAAAATGAAGTCAATTTGGTGCTCAATGTCTCTAATGGGTGGTAACCCACTAGGCATTTCCTTTCGGAATACATCTTCAAATCCCTGCAACAAATCAATAACCAAATTGGGGAGGGAGTTGTGAGTTCCATCAATGTTAAGTAGTGATTCCTTGTACACCAACAACAAGACTTGTTGATTTCCTTTCACTGCCCTCTCTAGTTCCCCCTTTTTTTTACATAAAAGCTCACCATTTTCTTCCTCTCTCTCTTTTCTCTCCTTCTCTTCTTACTTTCTTCTTCATCATTTTTCTCATCCCCTCATCTATCCCCACTCAATTCTTCTCTCATTTTCTTTTTCCCCCTTCTTCTCCTTCTCTTCTTCATCTTCTTTTTTTTTTTAGCTTCGATTGATCTTTATAGACCTCTTTTGGACTTAGTGGGAACAAAACAACCGGTTTCCCTTGCACATAAAAGCTATACTTATTTTTCCTCCCATCGTGTATAGCCTTCCTATCTAATTGCCAAGGCCTTCCTAGTAGGATGTGGGTGGCTTGCATAGGGATCACATCATACAACACTTGATCCTTGTATATCCCTATATTGAAGTGGACGAGTACTTGTTTGGTTACCTTTGTCTCTCCATAATCACTCAGCCATTGTAGTTGATAGGGATTGGGATGTTTCATTGTAGGCCGTACCACTTTATCAACCATGGTAGAACTTGCCACATTGGTGCAACTTCCCCCATCAATAATGACACTACACACCTTATGCCTCACTTGACATCTAGTATGGAAAATATTCTTTCTTTATTTCCCCTTGTCACTAACTTTGACTTTAGTGTTGAGGGCTCTCATGGTAATCAAGGACTTGGTGAACTAACAGCCCCTTCCATGTCATCTTCACTATAACTCACACCTTGTTCATCTCCCTTATCTGCTTCCTTTGAAAACCACTTCCCATCTCGAATGACCACCACTCTCTTATTAGGACATTCTTTAGAGTAGTGTCCTCTCCCTTAGTATTTAAACCACACAACATCCCTACTCTTAGTTGATGTACCTCTGGGCTTTGATCTATCTATATTGGACCATGCTTCATCCTCCCTCGATGATTCAACCTTATCTTTTGTCGCCACCTTATCATTTTTTTCATTTCCCTATTTATTCTTCTAAGAATAGCTTGGACCTAATTGAAACCTCTCATGATTTTTCTTAGTGGACCTATCTCTCATTTTCAATTGATTCTCCACCTTGATAGCCCTCTGTACAAGCTCTTCCAAATCCACATAGTGGTGTAGTTCCTCATTGTTGGCTATCTCCCTATTCAACCCACCAAGAAATCAGGCCTTGGTGGCCATTCTACACTCATCTACATTCGCCTCATCATTGGCTTCTCTATCTCCTTAAAATAGTCCTAAACACTGTTTGATCCTTGAGTGAGAAATTGCAACTTTTGATAGAGCCCCTGGTAGTAATAGGTGGGCACAAACCTGTTCCTCATAAGAGTTTTCAACTCATCCCAAATGTTCACTCTACCCTCCAAGTTCCTCCTTTGAGTTAGTAGGACGTTGTTCTACCAAACAAAGGTATAGTTAGTGAATTCAACCACCGTTATCTTTACCTTCTTCTCCTCAGAGTAGTGGTGACATTCAAATATTCACTCCATTTTTCTTTCCCACTCCATGTAAGCCTTCCAGTCACTCTTCCCTTGGAATGATGGAATCTTCTGTTTTAGGCTACTAATATTCCCATCCACTCCATTCCTACCCCGACGTTCTCCTCTATTACGCCGATCATTCCTATCTCCTCTATTTCTCCCAACTTCCCAATTTGGTTCACTATCATGATCACTGTAGAAATCTCCCACAAATTCATCCCTAACTTCCCTCCTATCTCTTCTCCTATTATCACCCCCTTGGTGGTGGCTTTTGCCTTTTTTCCTCCAACCTATCCAACCTTCCACGAATCACCTCAAATTGTCTTGCAATATTCATGGAAAGAATTTGTAACATCTCTTTCCAATCTTGATTTTGAGCATTGGGTTCATGGCTTGTCTCATTGGAATTGGACATCGTGTGAAAGTGTGAAAGAGTCCTTACAAATTTTCTATCATGTATCACAAGCAATTTGATAACTCTCACTTGATATTGAGCTCACCACTCTAATATTTTTTTTCAACTCAATTCTCTTCCAAACAAGCTCTCCAAAGAATGTAACAAACTAATTCGGTTAAGTTACTCTTTGGAAAATTAACCCAACAAACAATAAAGAGTGAGAAGGAAACTTGGTAATAAGTGGAATTTCTTACTTACTATCAACAAGGAAGGAAAAAAAAGAAATGAAATGGACGAGGTAAATGAACTAAAGCAAGGATTCAAGAAATGGAATGATCCTTGATCAAGAGCAAATAACTTTCAAAATGGCTAGATAATTGATAATTACCCACAAATAATTCCGACAATCAAATGTAGGTGTTTGGTGTTGATCAAATAAGCCACAATAAATGAAGTTTTCTTTAAGGCATTACCACAAACACTTAGTACCCAATATTGAATAAGCTAATTAATGAGGATAAGTGAGTGGTTAGAAAAGTTGGACATTTAATATCAAGAAGTAACAATACAATATGTCGAGAATGATAGAATAAGTTTCCTTCTGGTTTTCTCAAGAATCTTTTTTTTTTTTTTGGATAGTTGAAGAACAGCAAGAAGAAGAACAATAGAACAAGTTTCCTTCTAGTTTTCTCAAGAATCTTTTTTTCTTTTTGGGATAGTTGAAGAACAACAAGAAGAACAATAAGTATAAAGATAGATACCAATTTCTTCAGAGCCAAGCTCTGATACGAAATGATGAGAACCCCCTTGGTATGTTGACCAAAGATTCCCACATGGATTGAATCATCCCAAGAAAGCTAAAAAAATTGGTAGAGATTGATCTTGAACTTACACAACCCAACCCAAGTAAACTAGGATACAAATCCTAACCCCCAAGAGTAATGGATGAATGCACTCAAGATATAGGATCAAATCCATAAGAGAAATTAACCCTTCAAAGTTTATCAAGTTCAAAAGAGAACAAGAAAAATGGAAAAGAAAAACTATTCTCACAATTTTATTCAAATCACCAAGTTTTTCTTACAAGACATAAATGAATCATATTTATACTAGAGGGAGTCTTGGAGCCAATATAATTATAAGTAAATGAGAAAAGAAAACAAAAAAGGTTCAAAATTTGAATTTTGGAGGCGACCACCTAGGTGAATGGAATATGGCGGCCTCACTGTGGAAGAGAGCGCCCACAGCCAACATTCTACCAAAAATCTCAATTTTCCCGCAGTCGATGTGTGGCCGTATGGACATTCTGTGCGGCCGCATGGCTTCTTTCTGAAAATTACATTTTAGTCCTTAAACTTTCTAATTTACTCCAGATCGACTTGAAACATGATGTTTAGCCCCCTTTTAGTCGTCAGACTCCATTTCTTCCATGTGATTGGTCCTTACATCAATCAAAAGGATTTCTCTTGACTTCCTTGCTTCCAAATCAATCCCGGCCTTCCGTGCTTCTCCCATTTGGACTTGATATATGAATTCCCATCATTGAGTCTCGAATTTCCTTGGCCTTTAACTGTGTGATCAGACCAATTGGTGCATGGACCGAGCTTTAACTTCCTTAAATCTCATCATCATGGGTGAAGTAGACCTGCATGTTGGGAATGAAGAAAAAGCTTTTGCCTTAGCCGTAGGAATACATTATTTATCATTGCCCTTGGGCCTTGTTTTAGAATTAATAGACTACTATTATGTTCCTGTTATTACCAAAAACATTATTTCTATTTCATGTTTGGACATATATGGTTTTTTCCTTGATATTACGAATAAACGTTGTTCATTATATCTTAATAATATGTTTTATGGTTGTGGGAATTTGTTCAGTGACATTTTCATTCTTGACATAGAGCATCCTATAATGAGTATAGAATGCAAAAGGCCTAAAATTGATAATCGTGTTAATAACTCGTCATACC
The DNA here is from genome assembly GCA_963692815.1 of Nyctanthes arbor-tristis. Taxonomy (NCBI): domain Eukaryota; kingdom Viridiplantae; phylum Streptophyta; class Magnoliopsida; order Lamiales; family Oleaceae; genus Nyctanthes; species Nyctanthes arbor-tristis. The sequence goes on from CAVNYN010162485.1 coordinate 11,980, forward strand.
TTTGGCATTGCAGGCTTTGGTCATATAAATGAAAAACATATTACCAATCTACATAAAGATGGATACTTGGACTCAAGTGATTATGAATCTTGGACTCCAGCGATTATGAATCATTTGGTAGATACCAACCATGTCTCTTAGGCAAGATGACCAAATCACCCTTTACTAGAAAAAAAGAAAGAACTGCAGACTTATTGGCACTTGTACATACAAATGTATGTGGGCTAATGTCTATTAAACTAGAGGGGGCTTTTCCTGCTTCACTGCATTTATTGATGGTCATTCTAGATATGCTTTTGTATACATGATGAAGTTTAAGCATGAAGCTCTTGAAAAGTTCAAGTAATTCAAGCAGGAGGTGGAAAAGCAAACTGGAAAAAAAATTCTAACACTAAGATCTGATTGAGGTAGAGAATATTTGAAAGGAGAGTTTTTAGATTATCTAAAAGAGAATGGACTTCTCTCACAATGGATTCCACCGTATACACCACAGTACAATGGTGTATCTGAAAGGAGAAATCACACGCTATTAGATATGGTGCGATCCATGATGAGCCATGTAGTTCTCCCAAAATCGTTTTGGAGATATGCAATCAATACTGCTTGTTACACACCAAACCGTGTCCCGTCTAAGTCGGTGATAAAATTCCATATGAGTTATAGACTAGTAAAAGACCAAATCTATCATATTTAAAGATTTAGGGCTGTGATGCTTATGTGAAGCCTATTGAATCGAACAAGCTTGATGCTAGATCCGATAAATGATTCTTTGTAGGGTATCTAAAAGAAATAGCTGGATATTATTTCTATAAACCCACTGAGATGAAAGTAATCGTATCTAAACATGCTGTATTTTTAGAAAAAGGGTTTATTCTAAGAGAAAACAGTGGGACTAAAGTAGATCTTGAAGAGGTTCAAAAAACTACAGAAGAAGTTAACCGATTAGATAAGCCAAGAGTTGAGCTTTTATTAGATAAGTCAGAAACTGGCAATAGGGAAACATCAGTCCCTAAGGAGATGCTAGCTCTAATATATAAGTCGACTAGAGTTATTCATCCTCCTCAAAGATATGATATGATGATTACGAATGATACATTGTTAATTGAGGAAGATGAACCTGCTACTTACACAGAAACAAAGTTAAGTGTTGACTCAAAGATATGGCAAGAAGCCATAGAACTCGAAATTAACTCCATGTATGAAAACAAGGTTTGGACCTTAGTTGATCTGCCTAAAGGGATGAAACCTATAAGTTGTAAATGATCCACATGGATGTCAAAGTTCAGACTTCTAAGGCTAGATTGGTGGCAAAAGATTATAATCAAAGACAAGGAGTTGACTTTGATGAAAATTTTTCATCAGTAGCCATGTCTAGCATATCATGATATGAGATTTGGCAGAGGGATGTCAAAACTGCATTCCTTAACAGGAATCTTAATGAGGATGTGTACATGACACAACCTAAAGGTTTTGAATTCAATGAGCCAAATAAAGTATGTAAGCTAAAAAGTTCCATATATAGACTAAAGCAAGCCTCTAAGAGCTGGAATCTTCGTTTCGATGAGACAATCAAAAAGTTTGATTTTATCAATAATGAAGATGAACCATGCGTGTACAAGAAAAATAGTGGGAGTAAAGTTGTGTTTCTAATTTTATATGTAGAGGACATACTACCATTAAGAAACGACATCCGTATGCTGAAATCAGTAAAATCCAAGTTGTCAACTAACTTCTCCATAAAGGATCTAGGAGATGCAGCATATGTTCTTAGGATTAAGATATATAGATATAGATCTAAAAGATTGCCTGGCTTAACCCAGTCTATGTACATAGACAAAATCTTGATAAGATTTAAAATGGAAGAGTCCGAGAGAGGACTCTATCTCATAGGGCATGAGATTAATCTCTCGAAGGATATGTGTCCAAAGACACAAGTTGAGAGAGATCGCATGGATAGGATTCCTTATGCTTTTGCAATAGGATCTATCATGTATGCAATACTATGTACAAGACCAGATGTCTCTCATGCTTTGAATGTCACAAACAGGTTCCAAGCGAACCCTAGAGAGAAACATTGGATAGCGGTTAAGAACATTCTTAAATATTTAAGAAGGACTAAGGATGTGTTCTTAATATATAGAGGAAATAATGATGAACTAAAAGTTCAAGGGTATACTAATGCTAGTTTTCAGTCTGATAAAGATGACTGTAAATCCCAATCCGATTATGTGTTTACTCTTAATAGCAGTGCTGTGAGTTGGAAAAGTTCCAAACAAGCAACAACCGCCGATTCAACAATGAAAGTTGAATACATAGCTGCTTCAAAAGCAGCAAAGGAAGCAGTCTGAATCAAGAAGCTCATCACTAAACTTGGACTTGTTCCTAGCATTGTCGACCCAATAACTTTTTATTGTGACAACAATGGGGCCATCGCGCAAGAGCAGGAACCAGGTCTCATCAGTGGTCCAAGCATGTATTAAGACGGTATAATCTCATTAGGGAGATTGTAGAAAGGAATGACATAAAGATAGAACGAGTCCCTACAGACGATATTGTTGTAGATCTATTGACAAAGCCATTATCAGATGACAAGGATGATAGTCATGTTATGTCCATGGGTATTAGATACATGATTGACTGGATCTAGTTTGTTAGGATTTTAATGTTATGCAAATTTTTAAGACATTTTGAGTATAAACACTTATTAATGTAAATATTTTAATGACAGATCTATTATTTTCATAAGTATTATTATCTTATCATCAAAATAATGGAGTCTGTAGAATAAGATAAGAATAAATCGTTAATCACAATGGGTTGTGATTGTGAGATGCATGTTATCATTTATTCTTAAACTATCTCTAGTTGAGGTAACTACAGGATACGAACATTGTTGTTGCGGATAGGCTAGCATGTGTTACATTTCTTTCTTAGAAAGTAACTGATCTCATAAGTTAGAATATGAGGATATTCGAATGAACACGTGGATGCTTTCTTAGTAAAACAACCATTGGATGACCAGCTTAGAGATTCCACGTGGATATTATCCTAGTATCAGTGGTTGATCTCTAATGGATGGTTGTTGAATTGGTCCTTTAACTTGAGGATACCATAGAATCTTATGTGATGATTGTTATGCTTAGACGGACATTAGATGAGGCTCTAGCCATGAGTTATAGGAAATTGCCATACAGGTATAATAAAAGTTGCTCAAAGGTTGTGAGTATTTAATATGAGGATTCATCATTCCTGGATATTAAGAGACTATAATCTGCCTTTCGGTACTTATGTTGATGATAATTCCTTAGCCAAGGTGTGATTGTGAGTTGAAAGGAGTTTCAATCATGATCATAAGTTTGTCAACGTCAAGTCTTTGTGAATAATATAATCTGTTGAAACGAGATTGATGCTTATCCATATCTCTTAACAATTGGGCTATAGTGATGAAGGTATTGTATTTCTACGGTAACTGTACATAGAAAGGTCTTACTATACCATATAACATCCTGTTACATGGATTGCCTTGTCACATTGCTAGATGTCAATCTTGGATGGTGTCATAAATTGATCGATCTAGGTGAATCGATGATAAATTAAAATATAGATTTTAGTTTGTCTTATTTTAATTAGATTAGAATAATAGTTTTATGATGTTTGCCATAGTGAGTGAAAACCTAATGGATCACACACAAAAGGCAAGAATCAAAGTCTTAGAATTGGACCTTGTCCAAGTGAGAGTTTGTTGGAATTAATGTACAAGACCCAATAGTTGGACGGGATTTGTACATAATGGATTGATTTAATTAATAAGATTAATTGGGTCGGACCATACATGGGCTTTAGAATCTTAATCTGATTAGGGTTACGTTAGGGTTTCCTGCGAAACCTATAAATAGAGCATTTTAGGGTCTTGAGTTGCTACGACGTTCACATATATGTTCTGTATTAACTTGCTGGCATAAGATAATACAGAAACCTTAATCTCCACTACGAAAAGTTTGTGTTCTTACATTGTTCTCGCTGTATGGATTACTGTTAGAAGCTAGACATTTGGATAGCTGTGGTGTGATCAGATATACCTAATTTGCTGCTTCGCTCTAGGTAACTTTCTCATCACGAATTCCATCTAAGAGCAAGTTTGATCCTGGCGTACGAATTATATTTTTTCCCCTGCACATGTTGTCATTAATTCCTTGCAAAAACAAAGTTATATCAGTAGTTTCCTTTTTTCATATTCAATTTTTATATGTATTATTCGATTCCTAGCAGTTCATTCAATTTTCTATGTTAAATCTTGTTTCTTCAATATTTATAGTTCAACTTATCATAGATCTTAAATTAATTGCAACTCATATTATGCTATTAAATCTAAAAGATTGAATTTTGATTTTATCCTATTGAAAATGATATATATCCCTTTAAGTTATATAACTTGAGGATTTTGTTTCTTGTCGATAGAAACATTGTAGAATAAGTTTTGACATGTGTTTTTTAAACTGTGCTAGCTAGGTCACACCAGAAGGTACAGTCTTGGTTGTTTGAAAAAAGTATTTACATCTCAAACCCTTATTTTATTTTTTTTAAAAAAGCAATTTTATTCAAATTTGGGAAAGTGTACACCCAAAATTTACATCTCAAACCCTTGCTTTTCAACATTCTAAAATTTTTTTAGTATGTTGCAAAAAGAAAAAAAGAACTTTAAGAATGTCACCATGTTTCGATGATTGTTTATTTGACAAGTATTTTTAATCGACTACGATGCTTGTAAAGTAAAATTTTATTGGTTGAAGATTTCCCCATAGTCATTAATCTTCACTTTCAATTTTGCCTCTCATTAAACCTAAATTTATCTCACTTTATTTCATTATGACAAGCTTATTTAGGTAACATGCAGAGTGTTACCCCTCACCCCCAACCCCCTCCAAAACAAAAGAAAAAAAACCAAGAAAAAAAAAAAACAAAAACAAAAACAAAACTTGGGGCATCATAGAATGACATTCGAATCCCTAAGCATCTCCAATGGGAGAGGGTTACCTCCAAAGGTCATACACACACAAAAAAAAATAAAAGTAGATCCCATATGTTTCATATTTTCTTTTGATTTTCTTTATTTCTTTTAATCACTTTTCTCCCATTTACACTACTTTATCCCCACTTTTCTTTCCCAAGGTAACCTCAATGTCCAAAATCACACCTTCATCCCACCTTCTCCACTACTATTTTATCATTATTTTTAAATTTCTATCTATCTCTCTCCTCTTTTTTCATTTTTCCATCTTGTTTTTCTTACACCCCTTTCCACCATCTGTAATATCCCGTGAAAATTAAAATAAAATTGCCAAGTTAGACGACATTTGCTTTTTTTTAATAAATAAAGGGTGCTAGTTATGTCAAGTTAATAGGACACTTGTCCTTTTTGTAAAATAATTGATTGGTATTTTTGCCAAGTTTTAATGCATTTGCTACTTTTGTAATTAATAAATGAAGAAAATCTTGCCAAGTTTCAAGACAATGCCATTTTTATAATTGCTAAAATTGCTAATCTTGCAAAATGTATAGGACATGTTTTAGTTTTATAATTTACGGATTTCACATGCCATTTAAATGCAATTAAATCGTTAACTCTATAAAAGAGGCAAATGATCAAAGAAATTTGTCCAAGACAAGAAAAGACCATAGAACACTACTCAAAACATCCTAAGACACTCTCTTTGCTCTTAAAATAAAGCCCTCTCCATACATATATAGGATCCTCACTTAAAGGACACTTTGCTAGAGAAATATCAAAGTTTTAAAGGCAAATTTTCCACTAAGAGTTATTGGCAAATCTTTAAAGTGAGTAACGTGTGTCTTGACTCCCCCTCTTCGAAGCTTATATCTTCCATAACTCTCTTTATTATTCAATATTTGATTGTGCGTAATTATTTTTTATGATTTTATTATATTGCTTTGACATTTGATTATTGACGGTGCACTAATACTTTAGATAAACCATTGTCATTGTTCTTGGGCATCACTAGTAGCGATGTTTACCCGTTTGCTTTGCTTTGTGATGCTATAGCCTTGATGTGTGGTCTTGGCCATTTTGAATTATTATTGAATCTTTGTATTTCGCTTACAGGTAGAAGCTAAGCTAGTGGTGGCCAACTTGTACTTATAATTGGCTTTTCTGTGGTATTATGACCTCCTTTCATTCTATCATGAGTCAATGCATGTCGTTATTCACTGAATACGTTATATTCACCCTCGTTTTTCTACAATTCTGTAGGTATTAAATTAAAGCTATGTGGTCGGATCGTCTCAAAGGTGGAGGAGATATATGTATGTGATCGAGACTTCGGTGTGTGACTGAGATTTCATTGTGGATAGTCCACAATACACTTAATTATCAGAATGCGCACCGAAAGCGTCTCAATACTTTTGAATTGTATTTGTAAAATCTCGCCCTCAATTTTGAATCGAGATATACATTTAAATGCTTCCGCTATTGATAAAATTAGGGGGCACGACAACCGCTCATTCAATTTAGATAATTATCTACTCACACTCTCTCTCCTCTATTACCTTCACCTTCACTCGTGTCATTGGAGACGCTAGATCTTAAATTATGTTCTTTGCAAAAAGCCACATAAGTGAATGATGACATATGATGAGATGGCACACGTAATGCTTAAAGTAATATAATTTGTAAAAAAATATGGCCGATCGAGCCTTGCGTGTATCACTGGGAATATCGTATCAACCATTAATTATAAGAATGCAGCCTACTACAATTTCTAGTAGACTTAGGTCGTCACTTGGTTTCAGTTTTATTACCGCCACATTAATTTGTTCATTGTTGTTTCCTCAACTATTGGATATGACTCACGAACATTAGATGAATTACCTTCCTCAATTTCATCTCATCATCATGCTGATGGCGTGCTTGAATCCTCTGGCTGGCATATATAAATTTACAATGCATGTCATGATCCTTCAGAGTGGTTAGATTTCATTTTTTCTGTCGAGAATTAGCGATGGATCACACTCTGGAATCCAAAGGTAAAGTTTGCGTGACTGGCGCAGCCGGATTTCTGGCTTCATGGCTGATCAAGCGGCTTCTTTCGTCCGGTTATCATGTCACTGGAGCAGTTAGAGACCCAGGTATATTTTTAGCCCATAGCTTACTCGGCCGAATACATAATGTGGAGATTAATGATTCGCAAAACATATGTAATGCAAGCAGGAAACGAGAGGAAAGTGGATCATCTATGGAGGCTCGAAGGAGCAAAAGAGAGACTCCGTCTAGTCAGGGGCGACCTAATGGTGGACGGAAGCTTTGACGATGCGATTATGGGTTGTGAAGGTGTTTTTCACACCGCTTCACCAGTCTTAGGAGGCCCTGCTTCTGATCCAAAGGCATGGATGCATCCTTTGAACTTTTTAAGATTTCAAAACCTCCTCAAACTCGAAAAGAAACTGAGTGTGTTTAGTGATTTAATTTGCTCAACCACCCGTGGGCCCGTATGAGTGCCTGGGGTAAGGGTGGGGGAGCAAAACCAGTATGTAATTTAGCAATGTTTCCTTGACTTTATTTTGCTGAGATTGGTACGTACTTAGACAGGTTGAGATATTGCAACCAGCAATTGAGGGTACTTTGAATGTGTTGCGATCGTGCAAAAAGAATCAGTCTCTAAAGCGAGTGGTTCTCACCTCATCATCCTCGACTGTAAGGGCGAGAGATGATTTTGATTCTCGTATACCCCTCGATGAGTCATTTTGGAGCTCGGTCGAACTCTGCGAGAAACTGAAGGTACCTACTATGTACGTTAAATATATTCGATGAACTGACCAGCTAGCTGGGACTTAACCTTGTTGTATTAGATTTGGTATGCATTGTCAAAAACGCTGGCGGAAAGGGCTGCATGGGAATTCTGTGAAGAAAACAAGATTGATTTAGTTACCGTTCTCCCCTCATTTGTTATCGGCCCAAGTTTGCCACGAGATTTATGTGCTACTGCAGCCGATGTACTTGGCTTGCTCAAAGGTACACTAATATTTCTCATCTATTTATGTAGATTTGATCAAATACTAGACATTTGGTACCTATACGAGACTAATGGAACGAAATAATATCGCTACTGGTGTGATTTTTGAGGGCTAATATTATAATATATCGTTGTTTAGTGTCGTTACAGCACTAGATGTCTAGCACTTGAATATTAGTATATTTTTATCGCCCAAAATTATGAGTCCCTAACCATTATTCGAACCAAAAACCAAAGGGGAGACAGAAAAGTTTACATGGCACGGACGAATGGGATACGTTCATATTGACGATGTTGCACAATGTCACATTCTTGTGTACGAACAAGAAAACTCAAAGGGTCGCTACATTTGTTCCTCGACTGTTCTTGATAATGATGAGCTCGCCTTGATTCTTGCCGCACGCCATCCATCGCTGCCTATACCCAAGAGGTTGGTATCAGTGTCCGTCGATTACTCGGATTAATTTGCATATAAACCAATATAATAGACAAACAAAACTTTGAGATTCTACATGGCAAAAATTATTTTTGGTTGCATTTTTCAGGTTTGAGAAAGTTGATAGGCCATATTATGAATTTGATACTTCAAAGGTGAAAGGGCTGGGATTGAAGTTGAAGTCAATAGAAGAGATGTTTGACGATTGCATTGCTTCATTAACGGAACAAGGCTATCTTACCAGCGACAGGAGGTTCAATGCAAAGAAACACATTTAGAGGGTGGCCGTAAAATGTATTCAATTTAATTTAATTCCATGAATTTAAATGCATTGGGTGTCTGTAGAAAAAAAGGCATATGCAAAAGCAATTGCCTGTAATAATACGCATTTAATTCAAAGAAATTAAATAATTGCTTATATATAATTTTTAATTAACATTTATTTATATATAATTTTTAATTAACATTTATTTATTTGCAAAATTGATAAGACCCCAATGCGGCAAGGGCAACAAAACAAAAGTTAATTGTTCAAGATAAATCGATCAATTCAGAGTCAACAGTGTCAAATTTAAACAAATAACATATATTTTCCAAGAAGACGACGCTGCACAAAACTCAAGAGCTAGAGCCCACCCTTGAGCCCAGCAGTCTTTTCACTAAATTCTATCATTTCAAAGGTCAAATCGACACTTCAATTAATCTGAGAGATTAATTTCTGGCAAATTTTAGAATTTTATTTATTTTTATTGCCTTTTCTAGTAATTAGACTTTTGATATATTTTGTATACTTTGTAATACATAATTAGTTTTCTTTTCCTTCAAGAATGAGGCTTTATTTTTTTACCTATTTTTCTTTTCCTTCAACTTGTTTTCCTGCCTTGATTTTTTCGAGTGCAACACAAAAAATGTCTCAAGAAAGGGTGCTTGGAAGATCCCTATACTGACCTGAAAGAATCATGAACTCATTCAATAAGCCATCGCTCTAAGAATATCAATCAAAGCACAACTAACTCACTGATTTCATGTACTCTTTCTGTAAAAATGCTAAGCAAGATGAGATGCCTCACTTACCTGACTGAGCTGCTGCAGTGGAACTGATGATCAATGGAGCAGCATCAATATTTGAGTGAACCACAACACCACAATATAGTTGCCAACAACAATGATAAATGCACCAGAGATGATGATTACAAAAATTTAACTACTACAATAATCCCAAAACATCTTAAGCATCTGCATAAGATACTTTTGGACTTCCCATGACATGAAATCCAGCACAGGAACCAATTATACGAATCAAACAGTGTACTGCTAAAACTGATGCCTTCTCCCATGCTAAAACTTCCTTATTAAGTCTCAGATAATAGTAATTATTATTTTCTGGACACGTGGTTCTTCCTAGATCGGAAGAGCACACTCTGAACTCCAGTCACCTGAGATTCCAAGTTTACAAACTTCCAGACGTAGTCTCATTCAGTGTTTCCAGTGGCACAGATAAATCTGTAATGCATATTTATCAGACACACGACCAGAAAGAAGTCAAACAGCTCTGCTTAACGACCTCATACACTATCTTCTACGTTGGCTCATCTCTCACTACCACAGAACAATGTGAAAAGCTGTTGCAAGCCATTTAGACGTGCAGTGCACATAAGAGATGCAAACAACTGCATACTAGTCTTTAGCAGATTTAGGAGCCTGCTTACTCGGCCTTCCAGAAGCATCAGCAAATAGATTAAAGTAATATCTTTAGAAGCTTCAGGATTCCTGCCTACTTGTGCTTCCAGGAGTATCCGCAGGTGGTTTACGATTCAGATAGCGGATAACAGCATCTTCCACCCTGTCAATGTGAGACTGATTTCAACAAAAACTCCAAAAAAGTGGAAATACTCTTAACCATGAAAAGGAAGAAGCTATATGTCATCTTAAAGGCAAAGATAATATGCTCAGATATTTTGAGCGTTCAAAGAAAGAATTTAAGGTATAAAAAGTTCCATCTACAATGTATACAGTGTGTGGATAATTGGGTATCCATTTCACCCTTGTATTTTTTGCTTTTCGTTTGATGCCCCTATTCAATATTTATAGATTCAAATTAATATTTATTCATTTATCAGGTGTTAAAAAGAAACATCATGATTTCCCACAGTAAATTCAAGAATCCATTTACAGGAAACTACAATTAACCAATTAAACATCTGCATTATAATCAAAATGTTTCAGACATGCAGGTCGTGTCATTAGAATACTTTATGCATTGCATATTGCATAAACATTTCAATGGTAATTGGTATGCTTAATTAGCAAATTACAATTATTTTTATGATTAATTAGCCAATTATAAGGTTACATTTGATTGCAAGAATGGAATTTGAGTGAAAGGAAAATATCTTCTTGATAACTAATTTTACACGTAATTGAATTTCATAGAACAAAAGTTCAATAACATGTTTGACTATTAGGAAGTATGAGTTTCCTTGAAAACAAAAACCTACACTCCCCATGGGAAAATGTTTTCTTGTATTTGACGAAAATATGGTGATAATAGCAAAAGGTGAAGCAAATAATCAATGATAAATAAATAAATGTGTGTGTGTGTCAATCAAACACCAAAAAAGTAGAATTTTGGGGGGGGGGAAATGTCACTATCCATGAAAAAGTTTTGCATTTGCTTTTAGTTTTATCTTTTGCGTTAAAATAGCAAGTCAGGTAAAAACTTTTAAATGTAGGTGTTAAACAGAGTCCAGCCACTAGATCCAATTATCTTTTTGTTCAAAGTTACAAATACGATATGAAGCATCCTTATCATTCTTGAATATCTTAATGAGGTGCAGGAAATATTTACAATGTAGTAAGGGACAACTAGAAGACTAAATTATGCTTTGAGTAGCATTTAATTAGCTTTGAAAAACTGACATTGTTCATTCGAAGGCCTCTATCTCCTCGGTCTCTTGGCTTTTTATTGATTCAGGACTAATGCTAATTATCATGAAGCGATTTTAGATATTTAGTTGGCAAGTAGAAACACTATGGGGTAGGAGTAGTGTTATTGAATTAGTTGTCATATTTGTATCATCTTCCACTCGTAGCTTTATTCTTCTTTTCCCCTGGGGTAGCAGTGTTGAATTTTTTTTATTTCTGTTTAATGATTTTTGTTTACGGATGAATCACTCATTGATATGGTATATGTTCATAACCTTGCTCATTTCATATTTTGCTATTTTTAATTCTGTTCGAAATGTTCATTTAATGTCTGATGTTATGATTAGTTACAAGATATATGTGTAACATCTCATTTCATGTCAAGATTTTTTAATGATAGGTGTTTTATGTGGACTTTTCATTCTTATCATTTCACGATTGATGCTCAGTGATTTTCAATTGACAATTGGTAATTATGCAAATGAATGGTAGAGATTTGCATAATAGAAGAGAGGCTCATATGATGTGCGGATGTGATCTATTTTGAAATATAATTAGCTTGCTAATCTAGCAATCAAGTTGAAATAACCTCCATTGGTTTCTATTATTAGTAATTCTCACAAGCTTATAATATCACGTGTATTGCACATATTGTTAAATGTTAACTAGTTTAGATAAAAGCATGGAGAGCACATAACAATTATGTATGATATGCTAGACATAAAATTCAAATAACTGGGTACCACATATATATGGTGGGAAATGAGCCTTTGAGAGATCGTTTCCAAATAAAAGCTATAAATCAGTTACCAAAGAAATAACATCTTAATCACTTCCACAATTTATTGTGTCTGTTCAACTCAGATTCCAATCTGAACCATTGGCCTGTGGAATAAATAAACAAATGCTAAATGCATCCATAATGATGGTTCTAGCTTCTAATGACACAAATCTACTAGACGTTCCACAACCATATATCAGCAGTCTATGCTGCACCGGCTACATAAGAAGACAATACAATCGCATAGGGACATAAATACATAATTTTCTAGAGAAGTAGGAAACGGACATGTCCGAGGCAAATCTATTAAATTCTATACAGTTCCATAGATTCAGCCTCTATTAGGTTATATTGATTTTAGGGAGGAAAAAAAATGAAAGGAATGGAAATAAGTGGTGAAGTAGCTAGAATTGTAGGTCTGACAATGTATAAGAAAACTATTTGACTAATTTCAATTGACAAAAATATAGGAATCGAACCCCAATATGTCTCCACATATTGTATCTTTATTTTAATAATTTTTATATAGAGGGCACATAGGGAGTCTAAAAATCCCTAAAGTGTCATTAATTTAAAATATGTAATAAAAGGGGTGACGGAACCGTGGCTTGTGGATCTATCTTTGAGTGTTTGTCCCATATAAGTATCCGTGTATGATATATAGTTTTGTGCATCATATGCAAGGAAGACTAGAAAAAAGAAAAGGAAGTACTGCAGTTAAGACTAGGAATTCTAATTAGGAACATACCAGGGTTGATTGTAGAAATCCGATCGAGATCTTTTTCGGGATTGCGAATTCCTTCCCCAGAAACAACTTTCAGATCCTTGTTTTGAGAATCATTTAGAGTGTTAATAAATTCTACTGGTGATTGACTAAAACCAAGAAAGAATGCCCTTCTTCTGCGGTGCTCATGGATCTTTCTTATAGCAGCACAAATTGCTTCATCACAGGCATCAATCTCTTTTGTCTTTTCAGTGTTGGCCAATAGTGCATTTAATTCCCTCTGTATTGGGAAAGGAACATCAACTAACACATCATAACATGCTGTTCCAGCAGGACAGTTTCCTGAAAGTTTGATCCTGTGCTCCAAATGTATAGGTTGCGGGGGAAATAGATGGGGTGTTATTTTCTGTGTCACTGCAGTAAATCTGATTTTTGTTTCTCCAAACAATTTCTGAAGTGGTGGATCACAATTGAATGAAGAAGGATCATCTGGACACTGCAGTTTTCTGGCCTTGACATAATGCCAAATGGCAGCCATGATTCTTGCACGAGTATCAACCTCAATACCTAAGACTTCCATTAGAGCTGAAGAAAGCTTATACTTTTCAGGCATGTAATTTATTTCCAACCTTATATTCGCCGTGAATTCTTGATCCCCTTTCCGTTTTATTTCGAAGCCTTCATGAGAAGCAGGCGCACGAGCACTGTCCCATATAATCATATGGTTATCAGGATAGAGTTTCTGGTCCAAGGAAATGGTAACCCTCTTGAAAAATGAAGAGAACTTTGGATACATGGAACTTGATTTCTGCATCATGCCAGCTTGATCAGCATCCGTTCCATCCTCCAAAATCCTTCCTACAATTTTAAGAGTCCAAGTAGGAGGCTCCGCATTTGGCTTCTTAGGAATAGTGCGTGTCTGATTAGCAAAAGTATTAAATACATAAATCCTGAGAGTTCTCTGCATGTATGATGGAGTCTTTAGAGCCTCTTGTATGTCAATTTTCTTCCTTGTCAAAGCAGCATCGATACGAGACTCAAACTCAAGCAGCTGTGTGTAAAGAGCAGATTCAGGCAGAATCGCAGCTACTCTTTCCTGTAACTGCTTCTCTGGCAGTTTCTGCTTCTTCCGGCGAGCAGCAGCTGAAGAATCAATTGGTCTCATAGGGGAAGCTGTGTTAGTAGGCAAGAATCCAGTAGGCCGCATAGGTGGCTTCTGCATAAACCTTTTGACATTGGCATTGCCAGCACCAGAAACAGACGGTGATGGTGAGCCCAAATTTGCCCCACTGGAATGGGCTTGGTTGAATGAAAGCCCTTGAGCAGCTTGCAACTGTGCTTGGAATTGAGCATGAGCAGCCTGCACTTGAGCTTGAGCATGAGCTTGAGCATGAGCCTGGGCCTTTGACTGAGCTTGAGCAATTGCTTGGGCATGAGCTGCAGTGAGCTGGGAGATCTGAAATTGCCCAGGAAACCCAGATCCGACCTGCTGCTGCGTAGAGGGGTTTACCGGCAAGGAACTTCCGAAGGGGGAAGAAGCCCCAATGCTTTTTGGTGGGTTATTGTTATTTGCAGACATAGCTAAATCTAAACAGTTAATTAGCTCAGCTAATCCTAAATCACATACACATTGGCGCACCACACTACAGGAGGCTAGTGCTACTTATAATTCGAAAACAAACAGGAAAAGAAAAACAATATCTGTACTGCAGTAAATGGATCCCTAAAAACAATAACCATACAACAACACTAAATAAAAAAGAAAAAAGAAAAGAAAAGAAAAAACCTTAGCAGACTGCGGAATTGAGCGACTAGAGCTAGAAGAAGAGGAACGCAATGAAGCTCACACAAATAAATCTGAAATCTACCTAAAATTTGTTTGATGATGGAGAACAGACAAGACGAATAACCTTATTAGAAATTAATACAACCGGATTGATAGCTTGGGGTCACAAATACCAAAAGTTTCCCCTTTGTCGCTACACCCTAAATTTTTTCATTTTGTGCTCTCAGTGGACCGGATGACGCAGAGAGAGCAGACGATCCGGCCCTGTGCGTGTGCTTGTTGTTTTGGGTTGGTTTTTTTTCTTTTTTTTTTTTTGGTTGGGGCGCGTGGGGGTGCGAGGAGGGGACAAATTACTGTTACATGGAAATTGTAGGGTGTAGGGAGGGATGTGTTTCGATTGGAACATGAAAAGTAACATAAAAATTGGTACTTTTATTTAGGTCTTGTTTGATCCTCTTTAAATTTTCTCTTTACAAATTTATCTACCATGATTTGACTGTTAATTTGACATCTACTCAACAATCACCATACATTTCAAATTTCAATTAAATTTCCTCAACTTATTTCAACTCTTTATAAATTCACTTTATAAATCAAAATTTTAAAGAGCTTCAAACAAGCCCTTAGTATAAATTCATTAAATAATTATCACACAGATACTTTTTCAATACTTAATGAAACTTTGTCATATAAATAATATCAGTTTCTATGTCCCATTTTCATATTTCTCTATAATTTTTGAGAGATTTTACCTTAATAATGTAAGAAATCTAGTCTAATGTCATTATATCACGTCGGTTTTGGCAAAGGATAATTATAATATTCTCACCACATTATAAATACACTACAGGTTGATAAATATTTTTAATAAGTACACCATTATCAATCAATTTAAATATACACACGAGTAAAAATAATCAATATATCATCATCACCATATATAAAAAAGCAATTATATTGCCACTACAAAAATATGATTGTCACACCAAAATTTAAAACTTTTTTATTTACTTAAAATACAACTAATTATTTTACCTGTGAGTTGTACGAGATGATAAAACTAGATAATTTAAGCAATTCAAGATTATTGAACATGATTGTATAAAAAGATTTAAACTATAATATTTGATCTTTTATATGTGTCTAAAGAAAAACAATATAGGCACTATCGACAATACGATATTTTTCATTAATGAAGATAAAAAATGATCTACACAAAAAAAACTAAGAAAAATATTGAAGAAAATATTTATAGCTTGTATTAGGCTGCCGGTGTATAACGCACAAGAAAAATATATTATATCTGATAAATATAATTAGAATAAATAATGAATGATAATACATGTACTACAACATTTAAGTAGAATTTGTTGTTTGGTCATCTTTAACACAAATCATAATTTTCAGACATTTTCAATTTATAACCTCAAAATATCTTTATAAAATTGTCTATGATTACAAGATGCACATACGATTTATTGTCTGGTTTAGTTTTTCTTTTTCTTCTTTTAACTTTTGTAATATGTATTAATGATATCTAATTTTTCAAAATATACATCCTCTATAGACTAAATATTTTAATATGTTAACATAATTTAATCAGTGTTTCATGACCAAGTCAATTGGAAAAATCAAGAATTGATTGATATTAGAACCAATCAGGAAAAAAATTTGACAGTGTGAGGTAAAGGCGTGCACAGTTCACCGATTTATAATAAACTTTTTTTCAATTATGATCTATTAAAATTTTAAACCTTTTAGAAACTCAAGACCCATAAACTAAAGCTCTATTATGCATAGCCTTCTCCAAATATCTTAATATAGGCATACACCCCCAATTCTTTTCGCTAAATAATTAATGTGAAATTTCCTTTCTATTTCCAAAGTCACATTTACAATGACCCTTAAACTATAATATTTGATTATTTATGTGTATGTAAAGAAAACCAATATAGATGCTACTTGTAATACAATATCTTTCATTAATGAAGATAAAAAAATGATATACAAAAAAATCGAAGGAAAATATTGAAGAAAAATTACGAATACTAGAACCAATTCGACAAACAATCTGACGAATATGAGATAAAGACAGATACGATTCATCAATTCACAACAAACTTTTTTCAATAATAATTTATTAAAATTTTGAACTTTATGGAAACTGAAGGCACATAAGTTATGATCCTATTATGCATAACCCTTCTCTAAATAGTTTAATATAGGCATATATATATTCAATTCTTTTTACTAAATAATCAATGTGAGATTTTATTTCTATATTCAAAGTCACATTTCTAATAGCTCTTAAACTATAATATTTGATCGTTTACGCTTGTAAGAAAAATAATATAGGTGATACTCATAATACGGTATATTTCATTAATAAAGATGAAAAATAGTCTAAAAAACCTAAGAAAAACATTGAAGGAAATTTGCGAACACTGGAACCAACTTGGAAAACAATCTGACGGTATAAGATAAAAACAGCTATTGTTCACCGATTCATAATAAACATTTTTTTAATAATGATCTATTAAAATTTTAAACTTTTTGAATGTTCAAGGCCCATAAGTTAAGGCTCTATTATGCATAACCCTTCTCCTAATAGTTTAATATACTCATACATCTTCAATTTTTTTCATTAAATTAAATATCCAATATGAAATTCCTTTTCTATTCCCAAAGTCACATTTTCAATGACTCTTTGAAAAGGAATAAAATTTCAACATTTTTTAAATAGTAAAGATCAAAAAATTATAAAATCGAATATGTTTTTCCACATTATTTTAGGTAAAAATTAATATGTTCCAATTATTTAATTAAAATCCATCTGATGATCTTAAATCTTTAGCTTTTAAAATTGACCAGCTTGGTTTTCTAAACATTTGTAAATACTGGAATTAATCAGAAAAACAATCCAACAGGTGTGAAGTAAAGATGGATATGATTCACAATAAACATTTTCTCAATAATGATCCATTAAAATTTTAAACTTTTTAGAAGTTTACAGCCAATAAGCTAAGACCCTAAAAGGAATAAAATTTTAACACTTTTTTAAACAAGGTGAAGATTAAAAAAATATATAATCAAATCTTTTTTTCACATTATTTTAGGTAAAAATTAATTTATTTCAATTATTTTATTAAAATCAGTCCGATCATCTTGAACAATAGCGTTTCTAGTTTGATGATCGCTCTGGTTTTCTGAACATTTGCAAATACTGAAATCAATTCGAAAATTCAGAAAACAATCTCACGGTGTGAGATAAATGCGGATATAGTTCACAAACTTTTTCTAAATAACGATCTATTAAAATTTTAAACTTTTTGAAAGCTTAAGGCTCATACGATAAAGCCATATTATGCATAACCCTTTTCCAAATAGCCTAATATAGGAACGCATCTTTAATTCTTTTCACTAAATAACTAATATGAGATTGCTCTTAAAAAAGGAGCAAAATTTCAATATTTTTTTAAACGGTAAAGATCAAAGAATTATAAAATAGAATGTTTTTTTTCTACATTATGTTAGGTAAAAATTAATTCATTTCAATTATTTAATTAAAATCGTTCCGATGACCTTGAACCGTTAGTTTTTCCGGTAGCAAATACTAAAGTCAATATGAAAAATAATCTAACAGTGTGAGCTAAAGACGGATACAGTTCGCGATAAACTTTTTCTCAATAATGATCCCATAAAATTTTAAACTTTTTAGAAGTTTAAGACCCATAAACTAAGACCCTATTATGTATAATCCCTCTCTAAGTAGCTTAATATAAGCATACATTCTTAATTCTTTTCACTAAATAGCTAATGTGAGATTCTTTATTTATGTCCAATGTCATATTTTCAATTACTATTAAAAAAGTAATAAACTTTCAACATTTTTTTAAATGGTAAAGATCATAAAATTGTAAAATCAAATTTTTTCCCACATTAATTTAGGTAAAAATTAATTTATTTCAATTATTTAATTAAAATTAGTCAGATGACTTTGAACCGCTAGCGTTTTCAATTCTGTGACCAGTTAGATTTTCTCAACATTTGCTAATAGTGGAATAAATCTTGAAAATAATCCGACGATGTGAGAGAAAGACGGATACGGTTCACAATATATTTTTTTCTCAATAATAATCTATTAAAATTTTAAATTTTTTGGAAACTTAAGACCCATAACCTAAGACTCTATTATGCATGACTCTTCTCCAAGTAGTTTAATATAGGCACACATCTTTAATTCTTTTCGCTACATAACCAACATGGGATTCTTTTTCTGTGCCTAAAGTCATATTTTCAATTGCTCTTAGAAAAGGAACAAAGTTTCAACATGTTTTTAACGGTAAAGATAGGAAAATTATAAAATCTCATGTTCTTTTTCTACATTATTTGGGCACAAATTAATTTATTTTAATTATTTAATTAAAATCAGTTGGATGACCTTGAACTGTTATCTTTTCCGGTTCGATGACTTTTGAACATTAATGAATACTGAAATCAATCTAAAAAATAATTTGACAGTGTGAGATAAAAATGGATATAGTTTACCTGTTCACAATAAACTTTTTTTTTAATAATGATCTATTAAAATTTTGAACTTTTTGGATACTCAAGGCCTATAAGTTAAAGGCTCTACCCTTCTCTAAATAACTTAATATAGGTGTATATTCTCAATTCTTTTCGCTAAATAACAAATATAAGATTTCCTTTCTATACCCAATGTCATATTTTCGATGGCTCTTAAAAAGTAATAAAATTTTAACATTATTCTAGGTAAAAATTAATTTGTTTTCAATTATTTAATTAAAATCGGTTTGATGGCCTCAAACTATTAGCTTTTTTGATTCAATGATAGGTCTGATTTTCTGAACATTAGCCAATATTGAAACTAATCTGGAAGTTATTCGATGATATGTGATAAATTGTAACAAAATATTAAGAAAATTGATTGAAAATAAAATTCCTCAAGATAAGGAGTGGAAAGTTTAAATGTAGAGTATGAGAGATTTGAGGAAGTTTTTTGATAGAATGTGTTCTATTAGAGGAAAGAAGAAATATATAGGTAAAGAAAGAGAGATTTTTTTAGATAAAATAAAATCTGATTTGGTAATTGAAATTAAAAATTGAAAAATATAGTGATAATATAAAAAAGGGAAATGAAAGATAAAACGAAAATCTATAAATTTTAATAAATTAAAAAGGTAAATAAAATTAAAAAGTAAAATAGAAAATAATGGCCAAGATTAGTAGATTAAACCAATGACCAAGATGAAATATCCCGATTTCCCAAATGCTTTTGGGCAGGAAAAATTGAAATAGAAACTATCCTACTTTTATTTCTAATAATATAGATATAGATGTAGATAGATTAAATAAAATTATATTCGTAACCTCCATTGAACTATGTTTTACATTTAGGAAAATATATTCACATTGCAATTTTTACAAACTGAACCACATTTTTATTGTATTAAAAATCCTTAGCTTTACTTTCATGACATTATGACTCTTAGTATCTTTATTTCATTATTTCACGTGATTACTTTAAATATTCTTAGTTTAATGATAACTTTCATTCAAAAAAGTTTGATTATATATTACATCAAATCATGAGAAAATATATTTTTTCACTTTTACATTCTTCACTATTTCACTTATTAAAATATTTAGTGTTTCTTTTAACAGAATTTTTACAAGATAATCATTGTATACAAGGTGTAATAAATATTAAAGAATTATATATAAAACTATGATGTAAAAAAGTTAAAAGACCTAAATTTGAAAATTTGTAACGTTAAAGGATGTTAATTGTAACTAATATGTGGGGTAGTTAATAAAATTTGTAGTGTAAACATAACTATCCTTTACATTATTCTCTCTCTCTCTGTTTTTTTTTTTTGAATGAAAAAAGGTTCATTACATATCTCTGTTAAAAACTGAATAAAGCCAAATTGACATATAATCCACCCAAGACTACGAGAGAGAAGATGATAGCGAAAATTTCACAACGGCATGGGCAGCTACGTTTTTTTCACGAGGAACATAGTTACATGAACCATAACCACAATGGAATGCAACAATGAACAATTCTATTGAACAATGGGACAAAGGTGAAAATTGAAATCCCCACAAATTGCTAAAACTAATTACAGTGAATCTATTTTAGCCACCTCAACCTTACGATTGTTGCGTGAAATCACTAATATGATGGATTGTTGCGTGAAAATATGCTTTGTCACTTAACAAATCTCATAGTTATGGAGAATAACAGAAAGTATGGCATCACGCATCACACTTACTGAATGTTGTTCACGCGGTTGACTGATGTCTTCACTGTTGGAGATCACAATTTCACAAATTCAATAACGAATTCAAGAGCATTGCTGAGATTATTGGACTGCAAGACGTCAATAATGTCAGACTGTTGGGTACGTTCTTGCTATCTACTTGACTATATACATTAAATGTAATCTAATAGAATTTTTTTTTTGTTTTTAGACATTATTGGTAGAGTGGTTCTTACATATCCACTTCAGCCACGGAAAAAATAGCAACTGATGTTATTGACAGACATATTGATGTGGAAATCCAAGATAATGTGTAATAACACAGTACTATTATTTTATTTTAACATTACACACATTTATGTTTTTTCTCTACTGATGTATTTTTATTGCAGAAAGAATAGAATTACTTGCGCTTTGTGGGGGTAAATATGCTAATGAAATGGTCAACTTCATCGAAGTCATAGGCAAAAACACATTTGTCTTGATTATTCAACTCTATACTGCTAAAATTTTAAACAAAAAGTTGGCCTTTCTAATGCTCTACTATGCAACGAAACTAATAACTAGTTCTTTTGTGCCGGATATCAAAAAGTTTAACAGAAAGCACAACACAGATAATAATATTTACTGTAACTGCAATTTATACTTTTAATTTCTTTTAGGGGTGATGACGCAGATGATGACTCAATAGATACCATTACTCATGTTTCTACTTCATCAACGCAGACTATGGCTGAAGAGTTAGAGGATGGTATTTATCCAATCACGACACTAGAAGAGATTGTGAACTATAAAGAGGTCAATGATTATTTAATTAAAAAAATAAATTATGGCATGTAAGGTTTTTTTTTTAATCATAACAGCTAGATGTCTTATTTATTATGTCAATGTCATGCGGCCATGATACTATTTTGTGGCAGCACAGATCATTACAGTACTGAGTGATGGTAATTGCTCATATATTAGCTGTAGAAAATGTAAAAAGAAGCTAGACAGTTCGCCTAGAGGCTACTATTGTGATCTCTGTAAACTTCGAGCAAGTAATCCAAATCCCTCCCATTGGGTTGAAGTAAACGTTGTTGATGGGACTCAGAATGCCAAATTTGTGCTATGGGATAGTGTTAGTGAAGTATTAATTGGAAAGAATGCAAGGAAAATTAAAGATCGTATAACTAAGTTATTGTTCATATGGATTTGCTTATTTTTACATGTACTCTACTAATTAATTATATTTATTTAGGACCAAGGGAAAAATCAAGGTAGCAATATTATTAAACACAGTGAATATTCTATCGTTACAGTGGTCGTCCAAAAGAGTCAGAGTGCCATGTCTGCCAACTCTTACTCTTTAAAGTGCACATCAAGATCGGAAGAGCATCTGGACAATCCAGATCCTGTTTTTTCTATCTGTGATGTTTCTAACTATGCTTATTTGATTGCAAAGTATAAAGAGACAAAAATTAACATTATAAAGGTTCTATCGTTTAAAATTTCAGTTAGTTTTTAATTCCTAATCAGCAGATTATTCTAATAAAATATTTTCTTTTTCTAGAAACTAGTTTCTAACCCATGCGTTGCATGGGAATACATATCAAATTATTTTAAAAAGTAAATAATATGAAATTTTATAAGTTCATTTTTTGGGGCGGTTCCATATCAATATATTTGACAAACTAATTTAATAAATCATCTCTACCGTTCATTTTCAATAATCTAATGGTTCAAATTTATTCTTCTAAATTAAATTAAATCTATTTTTTAAGAGCAAAATTAAATTAAAATCTATTTATCTTGTATAAACACCCCAATTTAATTCCTATCTTCCCTAGTTTAGTTCTTATCCTCCATAATTATTTAAATTATTCACTCCTTATTATTTTCTATTATTGATGGTTATCACCTACGTTTACACCCTTTTTTCCTACAAATACCAAAAATATTTCTTTGTCGAGACATTTTTTGAAATCACCGTTGAGAAGATATTATTATTGTATTGGATGACATTTTCTCATGAATGAATTCATTTCAGCCATTTTGAAGAAACCAATGACATGTTTCAAGTTCAACAATCAATATATTATTATTTAAATTGCAGTAAATCAATTATGAAAAGCATGAGCTAAACCAAACTAAAAGGTCAAGACATCTTCTCAAAATAAAAAAAAATGGTCAAGGCTTTATTTAAAGAGGCACAAGGCGTGCAACTTAGGTGACCAATGGTAATGGTGATTTATTTGAGTATCAATAAATTATAAATAATAATAAAGATTATGTTATATAATTTAAATTGCAAGTTGCATCACATCAATCATGGAAAATAAGAACGCCAAGACCCAAACAGAATTTTGATCAAGAGACACCAGGTATCTTCACATTAGAGACACACAGTATATGTAGCACATTCTCCTTCATTAGTTTCATGGACCCACATGTAGGGCCATGTAAGTAAGTAGAGGAGAGTGCACCACATATATCCCTCCCGTGTCTATATAACGATGACACCCGGTGTCTCTGGATCAAAACTTGAGCGAAGTGATATAGTGGCATTCAAGTGAACTTCTCACACCTTAAGTATAGGGTTCAATTCCTCTCTCCAATATTCTCATTGTAATATTCAAAAGAAAAATCATGGAAAATAAGTATTGATTGAATAAGGAAAGATATATGAGTTAAATTGAATTATTCACACACGATTGAACAATTTGGATCATCTAAAATAAAAGGCAAATATTATGGCCAATTATATTCACACCATGAATATTTTTCAGTATACCACGTAGTAATTATTTCAAAGGTTTTCGATATTTGCTTTTTTTACGTGATTACAGACCTAACTTTTTTCCTGTCAATTATTTTTTAGTCTGCTGTTAATCATAGTTTTTCCTATATAGATATTTTTTTGTCAAAAATTTTCTCTATTTAGATGTCAAATTACTTATTTATTTATGAGAATCTTAAATAATACAAAAATATAATGCAATTAGATAACAGAGTTTGCTTTAATTTCAAACGGAGATAACATAATATATAGATATAAACTATGATTTATGTATTAGGTTAGTTAATCTACCAGAAATTAATTACAAAAAGTATAACAAAAAATTTCAGGGCATGAATGCAGTCACGAAGAAAACATGAATGCAGTCACGAAGAAAATCGAACACCTTTTAATGCAATTAGAATGTGGCGCACATAACATATTTTGTAGTGTGAATATAATTAGCCAGAGATTATTTGTCTAAATTTGTTTGTTAAAAATATTGGTATGCGGATTAACATATTGGCATGTAGTTACTCTATAAAGTGCACATTAAAGATCAAAATGTTCAACTGGACAATCCAGATCCTATTTTTTCTGTCTGTGATGTTTCTAACGATGCTGATTTAATCGCCAAGTATAATGATTAGTGTTGAAATATGCATTTTTGGTATATTGTTTATAAGGTACTTAATGTTCATTTGATAGTAATCCAACCATTTAGTGGAGCTAAATCGATTTCCATGCCACAAGTTCATTTTATAAGAATACATATCCTAAAAATGTATTTAATAAAAGTATGTATTTATAAACTTATTGAAAAGTATTATACATGAAAAATGGTACTTACCGATGCATTTTTTATGTGTTGCAAGTTTGAAGTTTATGGCACAAGTGGATCGAGACAAGTCAGAATGTTCAACAATTACGGCTACTGTGGGTAACTGTCAAAGAAATAATGATAACCGGAGTTTTAGCAGTCCAATGAAAATGATTCAACTTAAATATCGACAAAATCATTTCTACAACCAATTAAATTTGGTTGAAAAAGTTGTCAAAATTCATCATGAATTTGCATGTTGTGTTCTTATCAGGATAGGATGTTGACTAGTGTATAGCCATTAGTGTTTTGATCATATCAAGTGTTCTAGATTATAGAGTCATGTAATTCAAGTTGAAGCATGAAGCTAAGACACCTATCCAAATTTAGAATGCAACTTGACCAAAAAGGGCCAAGAGAAGACAACCAGAACAGTTTGATAGTCAAACTTGCCGCTTGTACAATTGTTGGTTTTTCATGCATATGTCGAGCTGTATTTATCCAAATTCTGTGTTGTTTGATTCATTAGAAAGACAATTTGAAGAGGAACAAATCATATGTTATCATACACGTCTGAGTCTAGACGAAAAAGTTTCAAAAATCCTACAACTGTAAGTTGATAAATTTACATGATAGTTGCTAGACAAGTGGGCAGTTCTTAGTATTTTGAACATATCTCGGCCTACAAATTTTCTATTGGCCTAAAATGTTTTCCATGACATTGATAAATCATTTTGAAACAATTTTTGTGTTGGTGATAAGTCCCAATTCAATGAATATCATCATCAAAAGATAGATAAAAATTGCATCAGATTTGTTGGAGCCAGCCAAGCATGTGGATTAACTTTGATCAAATTGCAACAAGCAAGTTGGTGGTTTTTCTCTATATATGGAGCATTATTGTGGTCATTCAAGAACAAGTTTTTGGAGAGCAAAACCTGAGAGAAAGGATTGAGGAAACGAGGGACAATGTAGATGCATTTCGTAGAAGAATTCATAGATTTATATTTGAATCTATACTGGGTTCTATCTATTTTTGTTGCTTTCTTTGATTATGTTCTAAGCATTTTTGCAATGCAATTTTGTGGGTATCAAATTAATTTCATTTGTATGAAACGTTTATGATTCTTACTTATTTCATTAATCAATCGGATAGATCTTTTATCTGTAATATCAAGTATTATTGATAATTAGAAATTCGGCTGATCATTCCATGCTTGGATTTGGTTGTTAAGTAATTATCTTTGATTCATCATTTTCTTTAAAATTGATATGGAAAATGCTTAGATAGTTTAGTAAAAGAGGCAAAGAAGAACAATCTTAAATGCTAAATCTATAGGTAACAATAGATTGATTTCGACTTGTTCCTTGAAATTGGGAATTAGTAGATACTTACCTAATTCATTGTCAAAAGTGGTGGATTTGAAAACTTTAGTAATTCTCTTTTCAGTAATCAAAAACTTGTTGAAGTTATCTTTTATTATTTTCCTTTCATTACTAGTTTTAATCAAACAAACTCATTTTTTTTCTTAACTAGCTAGAAGTAAACTAAGGAAGATTAGTTTATACTTTCATATTCATTTTTGCATTCCTTGTGAGATCAATCTCATTATTTACGTTTCTATATTCCAATTGATTCGTGCACTTGTGAGTATTTAAAATATAAAAAGACAAAAATTAACATTACGAAGGTTCATTTGTTTAATATTTTAGTTATGTTTTAATTCCTAGAAATTAGATATGGTATCATAGCTTGCAATGACCCGCGAGGAGGTAATTGTAACGCCCTGAGTTCTAAGCATTTGAGACGCTACTAAAATCTATTCTATCTCTTTTTGAAATGTGGGAAAATAAGTGCGGAAATTTTTTTTCATTTATTTAAAAAAAACAACATAGCATTTCATTAAAACCAATGTTCAATAATTTTGAATAAAAGCATTGTCAACAATAACACAATATTCAAAATTTAAAATAATATTATTTAATAGCAATTGTACAGGCAACAAAAACATTAACAATTAAACATTTATTCATTTTTTCCCTTTCAATTACCATCATCGGTGAAGTCACTGCCAGTTCTAGGACTTGAATGCTTTAAAATAAAGGGGTGAGTGTTTCGAAGAAACAGATCGGAAGAGTCCCACGCACTAGCTTTAAAACATGCAATATATATTACACTATTTAAACACATGTACACATACAAATTATGTTTATGAGTTTCCTTTTAAACAAGCTAATTATCTATGTCTATGGGCCTGCTAAAATGACGGGCTAAGTCTGTAAGCTCTCAATTAAGGTGAGCTAAGTCTGTGAGCTCCCGATTAAGGTGAGCTAATTATGCGTATACTTTCCATGTTTCCATAAAGTAGATAAGCACATGCATAAATGCATAATATGTAATTCATTATATTTTCATCAAACGTGGGTATATAACTTCAAAAATAACTTTAATAAGAAATCTACCCTAATTTTCTTTCCGTTTTGAGTTTGAGTTTGTGGGTAGTCAATTATGCATCAAGTCACGTGCCTCGTCTATCAAATAAATAATACAAGTTAGAAATTTTGAAAATATTTATAACTAAATAAAAGTGTGAATTTAAGTAGTGAACTTTAAAAGTTTTTGGACTAAAATATAAACTTTAGAAACTTCAGGGCTAAAAGAGTTTTCAAAACTTTGAGGGCTAAAATGGATAAAATAGAAACTTTTGGGATCAATATAAATATCTTAAAACTGTAGGGACTGAAATCAGGAAAAGGTAAACTTTAAGGACTGGTTTATGTTAGACTGAAGATTTTGGACTAACTAGAGGCTTGGAATTAAGTCTAGGACCGAGGCGACTAAATATCAACTCCGGGAATAGAAGTGCAAATCGGATTGAATCAAAATCCCTAATTCTTATTCGATTCAGCCCCAATCAAAATACAAACGGCAAATAAGGCTCGATGGAGGTTCGTGAGGTAGAGGTTGACCATGAAGTTTGATGGTTTCGTATGGGTTCAGTCAACGGCATATGGATGACAGGGTGATGGGTTCGAACAAGGCTTGAGAAATTCGGTCGAAAATGGAATTTGAGGTTGATGGTGGCTTTTGGAGTTCACGGCAGAGGGTCGCGACGGAGAAGCAAAGCTTTGGGTCACGGGTTTCGAAGCTGAGGTTCGGCTAAAGAGTAGTTCGAGTTCAGGGCTTTGGGTTCACAAGTTCAAGGACAGTGAAGAGGTGTTTTGTGTTCAGTTTTGCAACTGCGGGAGTTTGAACGGCAGCGAACGGCAGCAAAGGTCACGATTCAAGTGGTTCGAGAATTTTCCGGTGGGTAAGTGATGACTTCTTGGGCTTTTCGAAAATTTGGGCTAGAATCGCGGTGGCCGGTGGGGGCTTCTCTGGCTAGTGTCTCATTTCTTTTTTTTTCTTTTTTTTTTAATTGGGTTGTTGGCTAAATTGTGGATGTCAAGGATGGCTCGATTCAGGAGGAAGCAGTGGCTGTGTGAGTATGTATCGGCGTATGTATATGTGTACACCTATATAGAGGGAAAACAACTGCTGTTTTGTGTGTGTATAAATAAATTTTTGGGGAGTGTATGTAGATTGTTGCTAAATGTATACCGTAGGCAGTGAGTAAATGTATGTTCTGCTGAGTTTGCTTGCTGGAATTATTTGCTGAGTTTATATTTCTTGCTGTGAATTGTATGCTATTGATGCAAATGGTCATTATATAATGGAAAATCTAAAAAATGTGGGGATCATGGGAAGATTCTGAGTTGTTGAAAATCCTCTGAAAATCAGAGGAGTGGTGGGGTTTTCAGTTAGGCAACGGTAGTATCTGTTTTGAGGAAAATCTGAAATTTCAACGTGGGTTTAACGAGTGGAACAGGTCCACGGTTTGTTTGGCCATGCTTGCTCAAGATGGGCTTGTAACTCAGAGTTGGACTTAAAATAAATAAGAAATAACTTGGGCTTTATAACAACTAAATTGGACTTGTACATAAAAGAAAAATACAATTTGGGTTCATGGTTTCTTTTATTAAGTTTGGAATAGATAATGGACTCTAAACTTGGGCTTGGAAATAAGAAATAAAATTTAGACTTGAAATTTTGGGTTTATCATTTATTTTACAAGTCTTTAAGATTTGGGTCGAACTAAAGAAGTTTGCTTAAACAATTGACTTGATAATTATTGGACTTGAACCGTATCTTTAAATGAAATCCAATTAATTGCAAACTCACGTTTTTCTTTAAAATAAAATAGACGAGTGACGTGAATTCTTTAAAACTTTTATCGTGACCAACTATGAAATAACGTATTAGGGTGGTAGCGACACACTAGAATTCTTTTAAACTCTTTAAAATAGAAATTTTCAATTAGGAAAATTCCGGTCGCTACAACCCCTTTCTACTTAATTTAATTTCATACTCGAAATTTAGCTTGTTTTGTTAGTTTTGGATACTTCTCCAATATATCCACTTTTCTTTCCCACGTAGCCTCTTTGCTACTATGGCAGCCCCACTAGACCTTAACCAATGGAATCTCATGATTCCTCAAAATGAGCACCTTTCTATCAAGTATGGCAGTTGGAGCTTCATCATATGTCAGATCCTCTCGTACCTTTACTGACTGTACATCAACAACATAACATGGGTCGGGAACATACTTCCTCAACATGGACACGTGGAACACGTTGTGCACTACTGAAAGTTCTAGAGGCAACGCCAAATACTTTTCCAACCTTTTCTAATATCTCAAATGGCCTTATGTACTTCGGTCTTAGCTTCTCTTTCTTCCCAAAATGAAGTACACCCTTCATTGGTACCACTTTGAGAAAAGCTTTTTCCCCGACTTGAAAATCTATGCTTTTCTTTTTCTGATCGGCATAACTTTTCTGTCGATCTTGTGTAATCTTAATTCTTGCCTTGATCTTCTTAATAGCCTAAATTGTCTTCTTGACTAACTTAGATCCCAACATCTTCCTCTCACCAACTTCGTCTTAATAAATTGCTGAATGGCATCGTTGGCCATGTAGAGCTTCGTATGGGGCATGCCGATGGTTGCCTAAAAACTGTTGTAGGCAAACTCGACTAAAGGCAAATGAGTTTCCCAACTAACACTGAAATCCAAAACATATGCCCTCAGCATGTCCTACAATATCTGGATAGTCCTTTTAGATTGTCCATTTGTTTAAGAGTAGTACGCTGTGCTGAAATTTAGCGATCTGCCCATCGCGTTTTGTAATGTCTTCCAAAAGCTTGAAGTAAACAACGGTTCTCTGTCTGATACAATAGATACCAGTACTCCATAAAGCCACACAAGTTCTTTGATATAAATCTCAGCAAGCTGATCCAAGTAGAGACTCAAACGGATTGGTAAGAAATGGACAGATTTTGTGAGTCGGTCTACAATAACCCAAATAGCATCATGCTTACTTTCCGATCTGGGAAGACCCACTACGAAATCCATAGAGATCTTTTCCTATTTCCATTCCAGAATCTTTAAAGGATTCAATAGCCCTGATGGTCGCTTATACTCAACTTTTACTTGTTGGTACACCAGGCATTTTGCAACGAACTTGGTGATACTTCTTTTTATGTTTCTCTATCAGAAGGTTTCGTGCAAGTCTTTATAAATCTTAGCACCTCTTGGATGTGCTGCATATAGGGTGGAATGGGCTTCAGTCAAAATCTTATCCCGGAGCTCGTTGTTTCTGGGCATACATAGACGGCCATTGAATGTAAGAGCTCCATCCATAGAGATTTCAAACCACTTCTTCTTTCCCATTCCGACCCCAGCTCTTATCTTTTAAATCCAAGAATGTATCATCCCTCTATGTTATAACAATCTTGTCTCTTAAATCCAGTTGTATTGTCAAACTGGCAATTGCTGCCGATCCCTGTCTTTGCGATGTGACTATTTCGATTCTCAAATTCTCAGAATCCTTAATTACCCGGTCTTGGACTATGCCGAGTGCTGATAATTGACCCATGCTCTTCCAGCTCAAGGCATCTGCGACCACGTTAGCCTTACTTGGATGGTATAGGATATCGCAGTCATAATCTTTAACCAGCTTTAACTATCTTCTTTGCCTCAAGTTTTACTCCTTCTAAGTGAAGAAGTACTTGAGGCTCTATTGGTTAGTATAGATCTAGCATTTACTCCCATATAAGTAGTCTGTTTAGAGTGTGCACTACAGTAGCGAGTTCGAGATCATGGGTCGGGTAGTTCTCTTTATAGGGTTTCAACTTCCTAGACACGTAGGAAATCACCTTACCCTTTTACATCAAAACGCAATCTAACCCCATTTTTGATGCTTCACTATAGACTACAAATCCGTCATAGCAATCTGGTATCGTTAACACCGGTGCCGAAACCAATCTCTTCTTAAGCTACCAGAAACTCTATTCACACTTATTTGTCCAAATGAACTTCTCACCCTTTCAAGTGAGTTACGTCATTGGACCCACTATTTTGGAGAAGCCCACTATGAATCGCTGATAACGCTCTTCCGATCTCCTAGAAAGCTTCTCACTTCAGTGGCATTGGTGGGTAGAGACTAGTTAGTAACAACCTCAACTTTAGCGAGGTCCATCTCAATCCTTTAGATGTCACTACATAGCCTAAAAACTCCACACAATGTAGCCAAAATTCATACTTCTTGAATTTGGCTTACAATCTTTCCCTTCGCAAAGTTGCAAACATGGTCTTCAGATGTTCGGCGTGCTATTCCAAGCTTCTCAAGTATATTAGGATGTCATCGATGAACACGATAATAAACTTATGTAAATATTCACGGAACACCCTGTTCGTCAAGTCTATAAATGCCACAGGGACATTCGTCAGGCCAAAAGGCACTGAGGTAAATTCATAATGCCCATAACGGTTTCTAAATGCCGTTTTGGGTAAATCTATTGACTTGATCTTCAGTTGGTGATAGCCTGACCTTAAGTCGATGTTAGAGAAAGTAGCTGCTTCCTTCAACTGATCAAACATATCTTTAATCCTCAAGAGTGGGTATTTGTTCTTAATCGTGAACTTATTCAGTTCACGATAATCAATACACATCCTCATACTCCCGTCCTTCTTCTTCACGAGCAGGACCGGTGCTTCCTATGGAGACACACTTGGCTTGATAAAGCACTTCTCCAAAAGTTTCTCTATTTGAATTTTTAACTCTTGTAGCTTCTTTAGTGCCTTACAGTAAGGAGCTTTGGAGATAGGGGCGACTCCTAACACAAGGTCGATGGTAAATTCCACTTGTCTATTGGGTGTAACACCTGATAGATCCTTAGAAAACACATCAGGGTACTCACATACCATTGGTACACGGTTTAGGGATATATCTTTAGAAGGTTTACCTTGAAGGCTAACTAAATACCCCTAATAGTCTGCCCTTGCTAGAAGTTTCCTCGCTTAAAGGGCCGAGACAAGGTAGGGTAGTGCCTTAATCTTGGACCCATAAAGCTTAAAGTCTTCATTTCACTTCTTTTGGAAAACTACTTTGTTTTCATGACAGATTATGGTAGCCCAATTAGCGCTTAACCAGTCCATTCCCAGAATTATGTCGAAGTCTTTCATAGTTATCACATTTAGGTCAGCCTTAATTATCATGCCATGATCTTCTATCTATACTCCCCTAGCTATCTTACGTGTATCAATCAGTCCACCTAATGGCATACTAACCTCAAGTACACTACCCGTTCTTTCCCCAACCATGTTCAATCTTGTTAGGCATACAACCGATATACACAAATATGTAGCACTAGAGTCAATCAAGAGATCGCGGGAGTGCCAGAGACAGATAAAATACTTGCTATCATATCTGGGTCCTCCATGGCATCCTCGTGGGTTAAGGCAAAGGTCTTGACCGTCCTCTTCTTTGCTTGATTTGTACCCTTACTTGGCCCTCAATTCTTGCACTCATAGAAGAAATGGCCTGGCTGGCTACAGCGGTAGCAGACGTTCTGCCCCATCCTGCACTCGCCGAAGCGGTGCTTCTTGCATTTCTGGCATTATCGAGGTATAACATTCTTCTGGCCAGTTCTGCCTCTTATAGTGTCCCAGCCCCATGGTTCCTATTCCTACTCTAGTCGGGCTACTTCCTCTTCCTGTGATCCTTTTGAGCAGACTGGCCTCCAACTTTTATTCTTGAGTAGGCAACCATCTGCGCATTTTTCACTACCTCACCATAGGTGGAAAGATCAAAGGCACTAACAATCTGAGGGATCTCAGGCCCCAAACCTCTCTCAAAACGACTGGCCTTAATGTGCTCAGTGCTAACAAGGCACGGGGCGAAGCGGGACAACTCCTCGAACTTTCTTTCATAGGTAGTGATGTCCTTGTCTTCCTACATAAGTTGTAAAAATTCCATCTCCCTGTGATCACGGAGGGCATGGAGGAAGTAATTGTTCGATATCTTAGTTTTGGACTGAGCCCAAGTCATGTTTCTCAGTTCCTCATTAGTCCTGGTACGGGATAGTGACTTCCACCAATATCCATCCCCACTGATCAGCTCGAATTCCACACACAGCACATCCTGATCCTCAGGGCATGAGGTGTGGAGGAAAATTTTTTCCATAGTGCGGATCGACGCTCTTCCGATCTCAGTGGCCCACCCTCACCGTCAAATGTCGGCAGATGATGCCTGCGGAACTGCTTGATGATTGGCACCGCGGGAGCAACTGGAGGTGCTGTTGGTGCCGGAGCCCGAGCTAGAGCTGGGATCTGCGCCATTCCTTGCACGACTCGGATAAGTTCTCTTAGGACATCTGTTTGTGTTGGTTCACCATTTCTTTACAAAACAAAGATTTATGTTATAAGAACTTGAAAGGTATATATATTCCAACACAATAGGAAATAAGGAAGAACAACTCAAGGAACATGAAAAATCTTCATTTATTATTTATCAAATCCTTTGAGAGGAGTACATCAAAGGAGCATCTAGTGCTCAACAATCAGAATGAATAAAGAACAACTCTGAAATAGGAAACATGTACAATATAGACAATGACAACTACTATAGCTCTCTCTTGTCTCTAGTCATCATCGTCACTAACCAAACTAGCTCGACACCCTAAACTTCTTCTGCTGAAGGGGTATGTCTTCCCATGTGGTAGATGATTCTGGTTCAGAGTCTTCTAAAACCTCTACGTCCTCATCCTCTTCTAACTCCTCATCTAATTCCTCCTCAGAAATCCAATCTGAAATCTCATCGGGAATCTCCTCCTTAGTATCTTCATCTGGACTGTTCTCTGGATCTTTCTTTGGATCGTTCTCTAGATCCTCCTCTGGCTCGGGTATAGGTGCAAGCGTGGGGAGGACTGCAGCACCATACTGCCCATATGCTCCCCAATGCACTAAGAGCACCTCATAGAAGAGGTCAAATTCAATGTTCCCACCTCAAGCAATATGAAGGTGAAAGTAGACATTCGTGGCTTCTGTTTGTTCTTCCTCATCAAACGTGTCTATTAGATGTTCGATGAACTGAGCTTTGTTCATCTGATATCCAAAGTTCATGGCTCGAGTACAAGCTACACGAACACAATCCACATGTTCGCTCTTGGTCTAGTTAGGGTCAGCTGCAAAGTTCTCGTATGCTAACCTAGCTACCTCAACCTGTCTATTTCCATTAACCTATCCCATATCTATTAACCCCTTATGCAAGATCCAGTTAGTTGGGGTCTTTAATAATTTTTAGCTGTAATTTGAGGACTTAAAAAAAAATTTTCTTTATCTCTACATTGGTCACGTCTTTTCAAAAATTCAAGTTATGCTCACATTATGCCCATAACTAGCTCAAACTCTAACAAAACTTTTCTTTCTTTATTAGGATACAATAAATACTTTTTAAATTTTTCCATGGTATCTGTCAGTCTATAACAGACATCTTTCCTTTCTTAAATGCATGCATAAATTTCCAATAGATACAAAATGTAACTAGCAAAATCATATTCAAGTAAAAAATTCTTAAAAGCTGTAAATAGTCTTTCACCTCGAGTTGGAAGTGCGAACGACAGGGGTGACAATTAAGTCAATATAGAAAGTTTTCTTTTCAAAAATATTCTTTAAGTGAGTCCATAGAAACATATACCTTGCTCAGATGCGAAACTGTAATGCACCGAGTTTTAAGCACTCGAAACGCAACTAAAATCTATTCTATCTCTTTTCGAAAACACGGAAAAATAAGTGCAGAAATTTTTTTTTCCTTCATTTAAAATAAACAACATAGCATTTCATTAAAACCAATGTTCAATAACCTAAAATAAATGCATTATCAACGATAAAAAAGTATTCAAAACTGAAAATAATATTATTTGACAACAATTGTTCAGATAACAAAAACATTAACAATTAAACATTTATTCATTTTTCCCTTTCAATTTCCATCCCTAGGGAAGTTGCTACCAGTTTCAGGACCTGAAATGTTTTGAAATAAAGGGGTGAGTGAGTGTTTCGAAGAAACACTCAGTAGATTGTCGTGTGCTAACTTTAAAACATGCAATACATATTACGCCATTTAAATGCATGTACACAGAAATTATGTCTGTGGGCTTTTTGAAATTGTCTATGTCTGTTGGCCTGCAAAAATGACTAGCTAAGCCTGTGGGCTCCCAATTAAGGTGAGTTAAGTCTGTAGGCTCTCGATTAATGTGAGCTAATTATGCGCATACTTTTCATGTTTCCGAAAATCACATAAGCACATGCATAAACGTATAATATGTAATTGCATCATATTTTCATAGAAGTGCACATATAACTTTGAAAACAATTTTAGTAAGGAATCCACCTTAGTTTGAGCTTATAGGCAGCTAATTATGTGTCAAGTTACGTGCCTCGTCTATCAAATAAATAATACAAGTTCGAAATTTTGAAAATATTTAAAACTAAATAAAAGTGTGAATTTAAGTCTTCCGATCTTTAAAGGGCCAATAAGGCTCAATGGAAGTTCGTGAGACAGAGGCTGAGGACGAAGTTCGATTGTTTTGTATGGGTTCAATGAACAGCGTATGGATGACAAGGCAATGGGCTTGAACAAAGCTTGAGAAATTCGGTCAAGAATGGAGTTCAAGATCGGAAGATGGCTTTTGCAGTTCACAGCAGTGGGTCGTGACCGAGGAGTAAAGCTTTGGGTCGCGGGTTTTGAAGCTGAGGTTCGGCCGAGGAGTAGTTTGAGTTCGAGGCTTAGAGTTCGCGAGTTCAAGGACAGTGAAGAGGTGATTTGGGTTCGGTTTCACAGCTGTGGGATTTCAAACGGTAGTGAACGACAGCTAAGGTCATGATTCTAGGGGTTTAAGAATTTTCTAGCAAGTAAGTGAGGGTCTTTGGGCTTTTTGAAATTCTGGGCTGGAATCTCGGTGGCCGGCGGCAGTGGCCGAGGTGGTGGTGGTCCAGCAGTGGCTTCTCTTCCCGGTGTCTGATTTCCTTCCTTCTTTTTTTTTTTTTTTGAATTGGGTTGTTGGCTGAATTGTGGATGTCAAGAATGGCTCGATTTAGGAGGAAGTAATGGTTGTGTGCGTATGTATACGTGTATGTATGTGTATGACTGTATAGAGGGAAAAAGCTGTTGTTTTGTGTGTGCGTAAATTAATTTTTGGAAAGTGTATGTAGGTTGTTGCTGAAATGTAACCGTAGGCAGTGAGCGAAGTGTATGTATTGCTGAGTTATCTTGCTGGAATTGTTTGCTGAGTTTATATTTCTTAATGTGAATTGTATGTAATTGATGCAGGTGGTCTATTATATAATGGAAAATCTGAGAAACTTGGGGATCATGGGAAGATTTTGTGTTGCTGAAAATCCTCTGAAAATCAGAGGTGTGGTGGGGTTCCAGTTAGGTAACAGTAGTATCTGTTTTGAGGAAAATCTGAAATTTCAATGTGGGTTTAAAGAGTGGAATATGTCTACATTTTGTTTGGCTAAGCTTACTCAATGGGCTTTAAATTGGGCTTGTGACTCAGAGTTGGACTTAAAATAAATGGGAAATAACTTGGGCTTCATAACAAACAAATTGGACTTGCACATAAAAGAAAAATACAATTTGGGCTCATGGTTTCTTTTATTAAGTTTGGAATGGTCAATGGACTCTAAACTTGGGCTTGGACATAAAAAATAAAATTTAGATTTGAAATTTTGGATTTAACATTTATTTTACAAGACTTTAAGATTTGGGTCAAACTGAAGAAGTT
This sequence comes from Nyctanthes arbor-tristis, assembly GCA_963692815.1. Lineage (NCBI taxonomy): Eukaryota > Viridiplantae > Streptophyta > Magnoliopsida > Lamiales > Oleaceae > Nyctanthes > Nyctanthes arbor-tristis. The sequence continues at coordinate 48,690 of CAVNYN010162485.1, forward strand.
TTTTTTTAAACAATGGACTTAATAAATGGGATTTTTAGATGTAAGTTGTTACATTTATAATACATTGAAAAAATACTCTTAATTGTAACTATTTTGGTCTTGGGAGTAGCTATTGGAAGTAAATTGTAAAAATACTTATTACACTCTCCATTGGAATTTGTTACACTAACTATATTTTTCCAACTAAAATGACCCAATATTTTTAATTTGCTAATTAAAAATTAAAATAAGTATTTTTTTAATTACAAGGGTCAACGAGTGTGTATTGGCTAATTTCTACTAATAATTAATTGGACTCGAACCGTATTTTTAAATGAAATCCAATTAATTGTAAACTCACTTTTTTCTTTAAAATAAAATAGATGAGCGACGCGAATTCTTTAAAACTTTTATCATGACCAACTATGAAATAATGGATTAGGGTGGTCGCGATACACTAGAATTTTTTTAAAATCTTTAAAATAGAAATTTTCAATTAAGAAAATTCTAGTTGTTACATAATTGAGGTGAAGGATTGTTTAGCACAAATTTAGAAGAATTTTTCTTTTTGAAAATACTAAATATTATATTTTATTTTTGTTGGATGACTTGATTAGTGATAATGCAAACAAGACACCATTATAAACTCTAACCAAAAGAAGCTGTAATCATGCTCTTGAAGATAGTACTAACAGTAGTATTGTGTCAGATGGTGGGTCATCTACAAAGGTGCCCCATCTCAAGAAGGGAAAGTATTGAAAAAGACTAATATTGTCATTTTTCCTTTTTAAAGGTACTCAGATTTGGCTGTTTTGTGTTTATTTTTTACGATTTTGTTACTATTCCCTGTTTTAGCATATCAATCATCAAAGACAATATATTTATGCATTCTAAATTGTACTAATGATAGGAACTTCTGTTTTCCAGTTTATGGAAATTGCAAAAAAAATTTTCAATTTTGCTTATTGCTACTAGAACCAATAGTGTTATTGCTAAAATAGGTAATCATACTAAAGTAGGTAGTAAAAGTATTTTTTTATTTTAAAAACATAATTGTATTATTATGGATTGAAATCATACAAGTTATAGCTTTAAATACAATATAAAAACTCATTACCATACATGCATGTCGTAGTTTATAAATTAACTTGAATTGTATTATTTATTATTTACTATTTATTATTATTATATACGATATATAATACACATTTCATATTATTATTTAGTATTATGAATTAATCCACACAAGAGATACAATTATACCTGAACAACTAGGCATATAGAAAGGATTAATACATTTTTTCCATATTAACTATTTACTAACTAAATAAATTTACGAAAAGCCAGGGTTCCTCCTTCCTGTGGAATAGTTTGCTTTGGGGATTGGAGCTTATACATTCTGGTATTTGTTGGCGGATTGGAGATAGGTTGACAGTGAGGATTTTCTAGGACTCGTGGCTGCCTAGGCCTGTTTTATTTTGGCTGTCCTAGGTATTGCTCATGTTAGTGAGCTATTGGATGGAGGGGACCGGGAAGTGGAGAGGGTTAGGGTTGCATTTTAGCCTGTGGATAGCAAGATTACCTTATCTATTTCTCTCGGTAGGGTGCATGAGCAAGATCGGTTAATTTGGCCTTACGCAAAGGATGGCCAATATTCAGTCAAGAGCGGATATTATATGGCCAATCTCTCTTCTTCGGAAGCAAGTGTGAGTTCACGGGCTGGAGAAGGTGTGTGGAGACAGCTGTGGGGATTAAATATTCTGCCCAAGGTTTGAGTGTTTATGTGGTGTTTGCTACATATGCCCTTACAACGGGTGAAAGACTTGTTCGACATCATGTTGGCAGAGATTGAGATGCGTTCAGTATGGAAAGGATGAAGGGAATTGGCATGTGTTTTTGGTGCCAGAGGGTAAGGGGGATTTGGAAGTAGTTGGGGTTTTGGAATCATCTTGTCCCTTGGTTGGGACAAGATTTTAAGGGCGTCTTAAGCTCTATACTTTTTGAGGGCACAAAGGAGGAGCATGAAAGAACGATCATGGTTTTATGGGCGATTTGGATGGAGCAGAATAATGCTTTTCATCGAGGGCGAAGCAGGGAGAGGGCGGAGTTGACGGAGGGGGCTTTGCATTACTTGCATTATTACCAAAGTTTGCACTTGAAGCAAGTATGCACGGAGGGAGGGGATGTACAATTGCTTAGTGCCGGTTGCAGGGGGAGGGGTCACGGGTGGGTTAGAATGGTGTGTGATGCTAGAGTAAAACATGGAAAAGTTGGGATTGAAGGAGTGGTGATAGGTGAATTTGGAGTTTCCATCTAGAATCCTTTTGCAGTTATTGTGGCAGAAGCTTTTGGAGTCCAATATGGGCTTCAACTGTGTTCACAATATAATATTGAGGTGGTGGAAGTGTTAGTGGACGCGCAAATGGTGGTGGCAGGATTGTGGAACGAGGAAAGCGAGTTGAGTGGCGCTTCTATGTTTCGACGCATTGACACCCTTATGGAGGGTATTGATTGTGTTACATGTCGTTATATCTCTCATAAACATAACAATATGTCTCATTGTCTCGCCTCAATGGCGGTGTCATCAACAGTCTTATGCTACTGGTTCGATTGTATTCCGCGTTGTCTTACTCCATTCATTGGAGACAATTTCAATATATAAATTAATTTCCTTTAAAAAAAACTAATATAATTCATAACAGATTATTAAATTAATAAGTTTATTGAATATTTAATGTACACGTTAAAAAGTACTTGACTAATAGATTATTAAATTGATTTTAGATCATTACAAATAATAATAACTACATAATATTAACAAAATTAATAAAAACACAACTTATTACCGATCTCTTTTCATAAAATTTTTTGTCAAACAATTATTCATTTACACTAAACATTCTTTTTCATGTATTTTTAATTTAATTATTCATTTCAGTGTTTTTATTGTTTCATTAATTATTAACTAAGTATTAATTGTGTGTCTGTACTTATTTATCAAAATTAAAATAGATTTTTTTCCAACGAAAACTACCAACAATTTAATATATACCCTACTACATGGATCCACTAAAAAGAGTTGGCTCAATCCACTACCACACGTTTTCTTCAACTGTTTTTTTGTAGTCACTACAAATAAACTATTGATATAGAAATCTATTTCTTAATTGTTCTAATTACTTTTGGTTAATCGACCTATATCAACACTTATAATATTCAAGAAAAGCCATTACAAAAATATGCCTACTATCACAATAATATGCCTTCCACAAGTCAGAGTTGTGGGAAGGATTAGATAAGCCAATTGCCGAATTGCTTATTGGGCCACATACTATCCCTTCTACGCATTAAAGATGGCTTGAATACCATTACTTTTTCTCGAAGATGGCGAGATTTATATATTTCCAGGAATTGACTAACCATCGATGCATCAAACATGTTGTCTACACCATCGACGACCTCTCTCAACATTGATGAAATTGTTCACAGAGAAGATAGCCTAATGGAATTATTTCGTACGAAACACATCAACACATTGATGGTGAACTTTTTTGTTCAAATTCAATATTCACCTCATCTTAATAGATGTCTTAACATCTCAGTTGTGACTGGAGTTAGAATTATTCAGCTTATATTTACCCTTGAGGAAAGAAATAATAGCTTAGTGGAAATTCATCGCTAAACATTCCCTCGTTGGTTTTTTGGTGAGTCCAATAATTCGATGATGCAGAATCTCCAAATGCATTGGTGCTGTAGAATTGTGGTTATCTAGCCTCTAGTCAGGATGTATCCTGCCGAGATTTGTTTTACTGGTGTAAAGTGTAACGCGACTTAGATGTGTCTAGCTCAGGTATGAATGCGGAATTAAATAGCACTAGACTAATTACATAGAAACCTAAATGGGAAAAACTGCGGGCACCCTTGCCACGGGACAAACAAATCCACTAATTAAGAGGTGAGTTTAGTACCGAGAAAGAATAAAAACATACTATCACAATAGATACTAAATATTCAAAAGGTAAACTTATAAAAGACTCTCTCTTTACACCTTTTGACAATGAGCCAACGCCTATTGCTCCTTCTTTCTCCCGCGTGCCTCACAGAATGTCCATCAAGCTCCTAGAGATCTCCCGAACTCATCTTGAGATGACTTGACCTCCTAAACTACTTTCAACCTCGGTGGATATGTCCCTCGTACCAATGTGGTCACCTACCACGTACTCGAAGGGTTTGCCAAACACGAACACAATATGGAAACCCGTGAAGGTCTGTGCAAGAACAAGTCTCGCTAGTTACAGCAGTGCTTGTTTTTTCTTGTGACCATTGACGTCGAGTACAAGGAATGTTCTTTGAAGCATTGTCTCAATCGAGTCCTTGAAGTGTATCAATGAATGGCTCGACTCTCTTCTTTAAACCTACAAGAAGAATATACATATATAGGCACGCCTTCGAGTTGTTGTAAAAAACAAGTCTCCAACTTTACCATACACATGTAGGAGAATAAGGAAGTTAGAATAGATAGTTACCATAAGCTCAAACTCTCCTAATTCTAATTAGACTTAACATGTAAAACTAAAGGCCCTAGTTAAATAAGGTAATAACAATTTAACTCAAACTAGGAAACTAATAAATTGCATGAATTAAAATTCTTGTGCCTTAAGACTAGGTACACATGCCCCAACCTGAGTCTTCCAGCCCAAGACATCCAAAATTTGCATGCTACAAATAATATTGCACGTGAAAGAATGTTATGCAAAAATCGTGACAATGTAAAACAATGTTTGACATTCTAGACAAAAATTAGTAATGCCAAGATGTAGGATTTTTCATACTAACAATCTCCCCCTTTGACTTTTCTAATTTTTCAAAATCCATAGTAACACAAAGTGTCAAAAATGTTTCCTAAGGGCTTAAAATGTATAAACAGTAAATACTCCCCCTTAGTTATAAAACTCCCCCTAAATATATTACTAAAGCACAAGCCACAAACTTGAATGAATCAAATACATAAATCAGAGTTTAAAGTGCAAAAGTGCTTCCGAGCCAAGATATGTCCTAATCAAATCTGCATTCTCAATGTGAGACATATCCTGATTAGCTACAATATCATCTCTCCCTTTTTGACAAAGGAGAAAAGCCAATCAAATCCTGTAGAAGAGTTAGTGAAATCAAAGACTTATGATCTGAAAAACCATATCGGAGCTCAAAAGATATCTTCCTGCAAAATAGAGTAGCTACCATAGGGAGTTTAGAACATAAAAATGTAGAATATACATAGAAATTAAAAACATAAAGCATAAAGACTTGAAAATAAAATGAGTGTTTCAAGAAAACATATGAATATTTCTTGAGAATGTCTCAATCCTTTTGCTTCCTGTTTCTTCATCTTTGGGAAACTACATCAGTCATGATTTTTCTTCTATTTTTTCTTGCCATTCTTCTTGTTAGAACCTTCATCATCAGCTACTCTTTTCTTTTTCTTCTTCTGAGAGGTAGCTGCACCAGACGTATCCACCCTCGATCTGGTTGATGGATTAGCCTCCTTGGCATCATGCTGTGCCTTAGCAGCTTCTCCATCTATCACAGCAAGATAGCTTCTCAGGAATCCACTGATGTCAACATCCTTGTATGTGAATGTTTGCCCATTCAAAAGTAAACAAGAATTAAATGAATTACTGAGACCAGTGGCATGTTCCCTGAGCTGGTTCAAGTCATCTTTGAGGCAGGACATGTCCTGTTTGAGTGAAGACTCTGCTGGACTATCTGTCTGTATATTTGCTGTGCCAGATGAAGTCTAAGGTCTGTTAGAAGGTAAGATGAGTTTAAAGTAGTGGTCCCTTCTGAGTAGATTTAAAGGTGTCGACCACTGATCACCCTTTCTGCCCTCAACCTCCTGGTCCTTTAGATAATTGTAGATCACCCAGGGAAATGGTAGTTTGTAGGCTTTGGATTTTCTAGGTCCACTGCCTGATATGCAGCCCTTAATAATGTTAAAAGCCTTTTTCCCCTAGTTATCTTCTTTTTTTGTCCCTAATTGATATAACAACACGGCTCGTGGTCTATTTATCTCGGTTTTGTGAGTCAGAGGGTCCAGATTTGTCATAACAATCTTATAGAGAAATTTGTATTTTTGAGTCATGCTGGATGAAGGAATTTCAGTTCTCTTGGTTGGCCATGTGGTTTCTATGAGTTCTCTAGTAATCTTATTATTAGACAGATTATATTTCTATTATCTTCTTCATCTACATCAAACTGTCTAATCCCTAGCCACTTCTTAAGACTCTCAACAGTGAACTTAATCATCCTCCCTCTCACATAGATTTTTGTGGAAAACAGATAGTCAATGCCCCAAACTGTTTTGGGATATTGGACGTGCTCTTCCGATCTCACAACAGTCTCATTCGTAGTTCCCTTACAATTAAACAATTTCTCCAGTCTAAAATTCTACCAACACATGCAACTTAATAATATCAAAGTCAGAAATCATAATCCTCCTTTCATAAGTAAATTTTCAAAATTTCACAAAATTTTGAAACAATGAGCAGTCTTCTTATCATAAAAGAAATAACTGTAAGGAGTAAAAGAACCTCTTACTGTTCTGATTCACTCCTCTTGAAGTCATTTGGATTAGGATGCGTCTGACCTTGTTTAGCATCACTCCCACTTGACCCTTCGCTAGATGTATCCAAATTGACCATGTTTTGCTTAGCAGATTCTGACTACGATGGTTTTCTGGGACTCCTAATGAGGATCCTTGTGGATCTTCTAGTTGCTGGTTTCCTAGTTGGTATTGCTGGCATTTTTTGTTTCGCTTTCCTGATGTCTTCCCTTCTTTTATTCTCTTGTTCATGAAAGTTTTCAGACTTTTCAGATGAGTCATCTGAACTTTCTGTATCTTATTCTATCTGATAATTACTGTCCTTGTCAGAGTTTCTATCACTAACTTTTTTGGACTTTTGTTTCCGATCTGGGGTAGATGAGTCCTGATCAGATTTAGATTTTCCAGATTCTTCAGGCCCTTTTTCCTTTTCAAAATCCTCCGTAGGATGTGATGAGGATTTGTTCTGTGCGTCTTTTGTCATAATGAATTTCCACTGGCTCCACTAACTCTAGTTCAGGTTCCGGACTCCTCTCTCTCTGAACTTCTACATCCCCAACATCATTAGGTTTTTATCGAGCAATTGAATGCAAAATCTCCTATATGTTGGGAATTTCTTCTGGATTATCACTATAAATCTCCTCCGGGTGAGGAATTTCTGGTTGTTCTTGTGGGAGTTCGATTTCTGGACTTGGTATTTCTTCTACAATCGACAGAATTGGATTTTCTTACTCAACAATTGGGTTTTCTAGTAGATTAGGGTTTTCTGGTTCCGATAGCGGCTGTTGAACTTGTTCAATAGGTGGAATCAGGTTTTCTGATGGTGGGTTCTGGTCTTCTTCAGGCTGGACATACAACACCACAGCCGTGAGCTGATCGAGTATGTATAGGACTTCTGCCATAGAAACTTGCATGGTCAGAGTTGGATTTAACTCGAATGGCGATGCTTCCTCAGGAATTGGTTCTTGCAACACAACTCGTGGTAGAGATGGGCTCTGAGGCACGGGGACTTGCTATTCAACAGATTATGATGCTTCCGCGCCTGCAGCCAGTTTCTTAGAGATTCAGTCACTGCGTCTAACTCTGATATCGCGCTTTCCCTTTCCAGCCATGATTTTCTGTGATAGAGTTTTTAAAAAGAAAAGCACAAGAAAATCTTCAAAGAAAATTGGCAGCAGTTAGGAAAATTTTGAAGAAAAGGAGTGAACGTTTGCGTCAGTTATGGAATGTATGACAAAGAGAGAAGTTTGACAAATAAGAGGGAAACCGAATAGTTTCAGAACATTGGTTTTAAAAATTTGCCTGGTAAAAATTTTAAGAGCAGTTTACCTATAATTGCCACAAAGTATAAGCTCAGCCAGATGCGTCCTACTCGATTCATCTATTAAAGTACGAGATGTATCTGGGCTAATGCACACAGGCAAACATATGCACATGTAATGAACCAACATTAATTAAATTTCAGTACTGAATACTTTCCAAAGTACTTGTTGAAGTTCACACCTTAAAGTGTTGAATCAACTGAACTGTTCTCAATGGAAAGAATTTATTTGTGAATGGAATTTCTTTTGAGATTATCTTTTATGGTCAATCCATGTTCCACTTTGCGCCCTGTGAGGACCTGACTTATTGAGACTTATGAGTAATGCACAAGAAGACCGATTATCATCTGAACAACTCTTATAAAAAGAATACATCTTTAAGTCTTCAGCTTGCTTGACTTTTTTTTTATAATTTTGAGCATTGTCTTCTGAGAGTAAAGGTAGCTGCACGTACTCAAAGTCTTAGTTGACTGGTAGCTTTTGCCTTTACAGACTCTATCCTTTAGACATTATTAGTCGAATGTAGTGCTGAAAAGATGTAGATACTGACCATAGGTCTACATTAAATTTATGACTCTCAATCAGGATACCTCTTATAGTGCAAAGCAGGTAGAACGTATTCTATCCTTTTTATGCAGTTTATCTTTATGGAATTAGGAGAACAAGTTTTGACTGATCTCTTTAGGATGCATCCTCCTTTGGGTATCTTAGTGATATCATGTATAGATATAAAGTGATTTGATTAAAATGATCATGAGAAACACAAAAATCACACAACTATAAGAAAAATAAAAACTTTCTGTTTTTCTAATATTTTCTCATTTTTCATACCTTTTTTTATGTACAATGCAATGCAAATTTTTCTTTTTATGATGTTGAGATCGGAAGAGCGTCGTGTAGGACAAATGCCGATGTACTTTCTTAGGCCTTCAAACCTAGATGTATCCAATGTTTTAGTAAACAGATCTACAAGCTAATATTCTGTCTAAACGTACTCCATGGTAATTATATTCTGTTCAAGCCCTGATAAAATGATGTCTTATATCAATGTGCTTAGTTCTAGAGTATTGAACTGGATTTTTGGAAATGTTTATGGCACTTGTGTTATCACAGAAAATAGTGGCCTGATCTTGGGAAATTCCATAGTTTTCCAACATCTATTTCATCCATAGAAATTGTGTACAACAACTTCCTGCAGCTATGTATTCTGCTTCTGCTGTAGAGAGAGAGAGATGGAATTTTTCTTTTTGCTTATCCAGGCAACTAAGTTGTTTCCTATGTAGAAACATCCTCCTGAAATAGTTTTTCTGTCATCAACATTTCCAGCCCAATCTGTATTTAGGTATCCCGCAAGGTTAGCATTGGTATCCTTAAAAAACCATATGCCATACTCTGTTGTTCCACTGACATATTTGATAATCCTTTTGACTGTAGCCAGATGCTTCTCTCTCGGCTTTGACTGATATCTAGTACACGCACCTATGCTGAAGGATATGTCTGGCCTACTTGCTGTTAGATAGAGTAAACTCCCAATCATGGATATAGGGTAGGATCAATCGTTTTTGCATGATCATCCTTTGACAATTTCGGATTGGTAGCCATTGGAATTCATCAGTTTTGATTCTTCCAAGTCAAACTTCTTTACCAGATTTCTGGCATACTTTGTCTGAGAGATAAAGATGCTAGACGTGTCTTGCTTAACCTGTAATCCCAGAAAGAATGTAAGGTCACCAACCATACTCATCTCAAATTCTATTTGCATTGTCTTGACAAATTCTTTTGTCTTGGCTTATGATGTAGATCCAAATACAATTTCATCCATGTATATTTAAGCAACAATGATTCCTTTCTTTAATGGCTTGATGAATAAGATTTTGTCAGTACCTCCTCTATTGTAGCCCTGTTCAGTAAGAAAGGCAGCGAGTCTTTCATACCAAGCTCTAGGAGCTTGCTTTAAGCCATACAAAGGTCTCCTCAATATGTACACATGATCAGGATACTGTGGATCAGTAAATCCTGGTGATTGATCAACATATTCTTCTTCATTCATAATGCCATTAAGAAATGCACTCTTCACATCCATCTGATATAGCTTGAAATCCACAAGACATGCTACTACAAGTAGTAATCTGATTGACTCAAGTCTGGCACTGGTGCAGATATTTCATCAAAGTCTATCCTTCCATCTGGGTATAGCCTTGAGCCACAATTCTTGCTTTGTTCTTGATGATCTTTCCTTGCTCATCCGACTTGTTTTTGAAGACCTACTTTGCTCCAATAACATTGCCGTCAGAGGATCTTGGCACTAGTTCCCAAACCTGATTCCTTTCAAATTGATTCAGCTCCTCTTGCATTGCTTGAACCCAATTGTCATCTTGTAAAGCTTCTTCCACATTTTTAGGTTCAACTATTGAAATGTAGCACATGCAACCAAATTCTTGTTGAAATTTCCTTCTGGTCACCATTCCTTCTTTTCTGGATAGGATGTTGTCAATTGGATATGCCTGTTGAATTTTGGCAGATGGTTGTCTTCTAGGTTCTAGTTCTGGTTCTGACTTAGATTCAGATTTTACAGTTTGTTCATTTTGTCCTTGGCTGGATGTATCTCGATCAGGTTCTTGTCCTGATGCATTGGACTGAGGCAAGATGTGTCCTGCCTCAGTTATGTCTGTTTGATTCTATACTGAATTGACTTCTAGATTTTCAATTTCAAGTTCTTGTGAATAAGTGTAGTAGTCAGCAGTATCATCAACTTTAATATTCACAGACTCAACAATATTCTAAGCTCTCATATTATAAGTCCTATGAGCTCTAGAATTCTTAGAATAACCAACAAAGATTCCTTAATCAGATTTAGCATCAAACTTTCCTAGATGATCTTTATCATTCAAAATATAGTGTTTACTACCAAAAACATGAAAATAGCTCAATCTAGGTTTTCTGCCTTTCCAAATTTCATATGGAGTCTTATTAGTTCCAGGTCTAAGTGTTACTCTATTAATGGTGTAACATGCAATATTAATTGCTTCAGCCCATAACTTGGCAGGTAATTTTTTACTATTAAGCATAACTCTAGCCATTACCTGCAAGTTCCTGTTTTTTCCTTCAACTACATTATTATGTTCAGTGGTTCTAGGTGCAGAAAATTCATACATGACAGCATACTTTTTACAAAAGTCAGAAAAACTAAATTATCAAATTCTTTTCCATGATCACTTCTATTCTCTTGATGGTAACTCCTTCATCAAATTTTTCATTGGAGAGTTTCGGAGCAAAACACAAAATCTGTCAAATGTATCAGATTTTTCTCTAATAAAATTAACCCATGTATATCTAGAGAAATCATCAACACAGACAAAAATGTATCTTTTTCCAACAATGCTTTCAGGTGTGATAGGACCCATAAGGTCCATATGAATAAGTTCAAGTATACCTGAGGTGGATAGGTGCTGACCTGCCTTGTGTGAATTTCTGGTTTACTTACCTTTTCTAACACAGTTCATACATAGTTTCCAGAATTGTTTTTAATTCTGGAATGTCCCCTAACAGCTCCACTCTTGGTCAATTTTAGTAGACTTTGATAGTTCATGTGACCCAATCTCTTGTACCAAAGCTCTGTAGGGTTAGTACTAGCAACTTTGCAAGTCAATTTTGGATTCAAAATATAGCACTTGTCACTAGACCTAACACCTTTAAGTAAAGTTTATCCAAGCAAATTTGTATTTGGATCAAGATTAAAAACTTTACACCCAATTTTAGAAAGTAGCACTATAAGATTGTCATCACACAATTGACCAACACTCAAAAGATTTTCTTTTAAAACAGTAACAAATAGAACATCTTTTAGAGTAGGTAAGCCTTCAATACAAATATTTCCAGATCCCTCAATGTGACCTTGTTGTCCATCTCCAAATGTAAGTAAATCTGTTTCACTCTCTGGAAATTAGACAACGATTCCAAGTCATCTGTCATATGCCTAGAACATACACTACAAAATACCAAGTGTTAGATATCAAAGCACTTAATGAAAGTTTTACAATATAACTCTTGTAATCACCCTTTTTTACCCAAACCTACTTCACTTTACCTTTTGTTTCAGGTATTTTGACTTTATGTGAGTTGATCAAGCTAATGTATTTTGGACAAGTAAAAACATCATGACCAAATTCACCACAAAAGTTACAATCTACCTGTCTGACCTTACCATATACTTTGGAGTTCTAACCTGGTATGACTGTAGTAGGCTGATTTCTGGAATTCTGTTGTTGCTATTTTGGTTGATTGTTCTTCTTGATAGTTCTGCTCAAAGACGGTCCAGATGTATCCTGATTGGGTCTAAAATTTTGTTTTTGTTCTGCAGGTTCTTTTTGAAAGTTTTCCCCTGATTCTTTTACAAAAACTGTCTACTGGACAGCTTTACCTTTTCCATCGTATCCTAGTCCAGCTGTATCTCCTGAATGTCTTCCATGCTTCAGGACTTCATTTAACCTAGCAGCTCCAATTACCAACTATTTGATCCTCTCATTGGCATGCTCAAGATTCATTGAGCAGATCTATCTTTTCATCATCAAAGAATTCCATCATGACTTAGAGAGATCGGAAGAGTTATCTTGTTCAGCATCAAGTTGACTCTGTAGTACTGCACAATTTGGACAGGATTTATCCTCACTAGAAGATGATTTTGCAGTGTTAGTAGTGAGGCAGTTCGTCGAACTAGATTGAGGCTGGACATGTGCTGTCAGTATCGTAATCTGTTCTTCTGATGAAGTATCAGATGCTGAGCCAGATGTGTCCTTGTCTTCACTCCAGGAAACTTTCATGGCCTTTTTACCTGCCACTTCCTTTGAGCTTTTGGACATTCTGCTGTAATGTGGCCGTAGGCATCACAGTCTCTGCACTTTATCCTCTCGAAGATTGAGCCTTTAGGAAGTTCTTACCTTTGAATTTCCTGTAGTTTGATTTCTTCTGTTAATATGGCTGTTGCTCTTCATCTCGCTTCTAATTCTTCATCTGGAAAGATCTTTGAGGTTTGTATTGATTGTTGAATTTCCCACCTTTTTACTGTTTGGTTTTCACAAATTTTTTAAACTGCTTGGTAAGGAGTGCGATCTTTTCTTCCTCATCAGATTCTTCCTCACTGTCAGAATTCTCTACCTTGCTCTTGAAAGCAATTATGGGTTTCTTTTCCTTTTTTCTTTTGGACATCTTTAGCTTGTATGTTAATAGGGACCCAACAAGCTCAACGACACGCATCTCGTCTAGGTTCTTACTTTCTTCAATGGATGTGACCTTCATCTGGAACCTGTCTGGAAGAGATCGTAGAATCTTCTTAACTACCTTCTGATCAGAATACGTCTTGCCCATAGTTTGTGCCTGATTGGTGATCTCACATAATCATGCATAGTAGTCCCTAAGTTCCTCATTGTCCTTCTTTGTGATTTGCTTGAACTCAAGAGTGAGCAATTGAAGCCTCGAGGTCTTGACTTCATTGGTTCCTTCATTAGCAATTTGGAGAGTGTCTCAAGCTTCCTTAGCAGTCCTGCAATTTGTAACATGCTTAAATTGAATTTGATCTATAGAGGAAAAATAGCATTTAAAGCTTTAGAGATTTGATCCACATGTAGTATTTTCTTTAGCAGTATATTGAGTTTCAGGCTTAACAGAAACAGTACCATCTGCAGCTGTGATAGTGGGTGTTGTGTAACCAATATAAGTAGATGTCCAAGCCCTATTATCAATAGACTGCAAATTTAATATTATCAATAGACTGAATATAAATTTGCATGCGAACTTTTCAATATGCATAGTCAGGCCCGTTTAGAATAGGTGATTTAACAGAAGATGTATCTATGTCTAAAGGAACCTGATCTCACTAGTAACTTAAATGAACCCGCTCTGATACCAACTGTAGAATTGTGGTTATCTAGACTCTAGTCAGGATGTATCCTGCCTATAAAGTGTAATGTGATCTAGATGTGTCTAGCTTGAGTATGAATGCGGAATTAAATAACAACAGAATGATTACGCAGAAACCCAACTAGGAAAAACTATAGGAACACTTGCCACGGGACAAACAAATCTACTAATAAGAGGTGAGTTTAGTACGGAGAAAGAATAAAAACATGGTATCACAATAGACACTAAATATTCAAACGGTAAACTTATAAAAGGCTCTCTTTACGCCTTTTCACAATAAGCCAACTCCTGTTGCTCCTTCTTTCTTCCGCGCGCCTCACAGAATGTGCATCAAGCTCCTAGAGATCTCTTGAACTCATCTTGGGATGACTTGACCGCCTAAACTACTTTCAACCTCCGTGGAAGATGTCCTTCGCACCAATGTGGTCGCCTACCACGTACTTGAAGGGTTGGGTAAACACAAACAAAATATGGAAACCCGTGAAGGTCCATGCAAGAACAAGTCTCGCTAGTTACGACAGTGTTTGTTTCTTCTTGTGATCATTGACGTCGAGTACAATGAATATTCTTTGAAGCATTGTCTCGACCGAGTCCTTAAAGTGTATCAATGAATGGCTTGACTCTTTTCTTTAAACCTACAAGAAGAATATACATATATAGGCACATCTTCGAGTTGTTGTAAAAAAACAAGTCTCCAATGTTAGCATGCACATGTAAGAGAATAAGGAAGTTAGAATAGATAGTTACCACAAGCTCAAATTTTCCTAATTATACTTGGACTTAACATGCATAACTAAAAGCTCTAGTTAAATAAGGTAATAATAATTTAACTCAAACTAGGAAACTAATAAATTGCATGAATTAAAATTCTTGTGCCGTAAGACTAGGTACACACGCCCCAACCTAAGTCTTCCGGACCAAGACATCCAAAATTTGCATGCTACAAATAATATCGCACGTGAAAGAATATTATGCAAAAATCATGACAATGTAAAACAGTGTTAGACACTTTAGACAAAAATTAGTAATGCCAAGATGTAAGATTTTTCGTTCTAACAGGTGTGTTTATGGAGACACCGCCTGAATTACCTGGATTTAGGTATTTAAAAAAGCTGTAGTTTAGGATTTTTTTTTGGGTTAAGGAGTTCATTGTTGACTTATTCAATATTTGTCCACTGTTAAACCAATTGGCACTCTCATACTATAAGATTGCGTTAGGCATTTTAAGTGTTGTGGGTGATCTATTTCAATTAGAACACTTGAAGATGCTATTTTCTACCAATAGTCTTGATATCATCATAAAGGCTATGAACCTTAGTACTTTTGAGTACATAGGTTAGATTCGTAGGATACCTGTTTTAGATGCTCCAAATCTAAAAGGATTTTATGTTTGGCTAAACTTTTCTAGATTTACTCTATCTCTTAGATGGTTTCCAATTCTAACTTAGCTTGATATATTGTTTCTGATCTTATGTGAGGAATATGTAATTCTAAATTATATCTTCAGTACATGCATGTTTTTCGATAAGACTTTATACACTGTTGTGGCTAAATTCTTTTGTCAAGTTATTAACTATTTGTTTTGTTTAGAACTGCTAGAAAATGTTGAACATTTCTTTAATGTTAGGCAGCTTGGTTTTTACATTAATATGAATTCCAAGAATTTTCGTATTTTTTGTATTTTCTCCATCATAAATTCATTTCGTAATGTGGAAAGACTTATCCTAAGGGTATAAGTGACATAAAGGTAAGTGCTATATTTTATATCTCAATTTTTTTTATATTTTCATTATAATATTTGCTAAAACAAAGTTGATTCTATGTTTAGAAGTCTATACTTAAAAGATGCATAATTTTATTTTTAATCTATTTTTTCCAATACTAAACTCTTAAACCTATTGAGCAAAGATAGGACCCACCTACCGGTTTTCCATTTTAAATTGCATACTTTTTTCTTACTTTTTTTTTTAAATTCTACCAACTTTATGATATTTTGGGGTTATTATTATTTACACTAGGCCTCACATGTTTTCAAGTTATGTTTGCTCTATCAATATTATAGTTGCAATGCTAATTGCTAAAACATCATTGTACAAATCCATTTTGTTATGGGTAAGTTAGAGTAAAAGAGGGCCGCTCCAGAGTCGGTGTCGTTTTGTCACATTTGCTCAAACTGTTTCGCCCCTGAAAATAAATTCTACAGCCAGATACTCGTTAGTCCAAATTCAATCAAAGTTCATAAGTATCAGGAGCTATTTGTGAATAGAGATTAACTATGATCGACATATGGAATAGCCATGAAATTCCTTCAATGAATTGAAGTATGCATGAAAACGAATAGGGAAGTAGATTGAAAACTATTTACTCATACTATATTGCATAGGAAGCCAGACCATGTGGGGGCAAGAGCAAAAGTTGACATTCGTTTTGTCCAGCATTCTGATAAGTGAAAATAGAATTTTATACCATGATGTCTCAATCCTACAAGACGAAAGAGAACAACTTATAGATCACATGATCAGTGAAATGATTGGTTCTCACACAATCATGTATATGAAAGTGATCGTAAAGCACACATACTTGCTTATTGAGGCTGAAGAAGCTAAAATGGCACTCTACGGATCAAGGCACTGAACAAATATTTCCGCTTCAAGCTTTTCATAGAATGGCATCATATTCTGTCGACGCTGCTAAATCAACATCAGGGCCCTTATAAGGACACTTAATATACTTGATGGTGAATATGCCACGATCATTCCTGGCCATATTAGCACAAGTTCAGTATAACATGTATTGAAACTGGGGCGTTTGTAAGTTTGAAAATAGAAAGTCTTACCCATTCGTTTGTGTAGGAATAGCTGTAACTTGTTTGTGCTTGAATTGGTTTTTTCTCAATATTGTTTTCATTATCCTTGCCTTGCATCAACACTATGATAGCCTCCTCTAACGGTGTGATATAGATAGCCAGCGTATTGGCACATATGTTCTTCGGCATGCGATCGTAAATGGCAACGTGCCACTCGGTTAGATCAACTTTCATGACAAACCAATGGAGTCATGGTGGTAGGGCACATATAAATATCTATAGCCTTTCCAAGGCTTACCAAGTGGTGGTACATTCCCATCTATGTATGACAGCACCACGCTATCTCAGAGTTTGCTTAAGTCGATTTGATCTTATCGTTTCGTCATCTTTCTCTTCCTGTTCTCTTCTGCAACCAGCACCTTTTCATTTTTGTAGGCAGTGTGCAATAGTTTCATGAAATACTTGTCCAAGATGTAAGCATTTTGTTGGAAGATCTTTGGATACTCCTTCCGGCACTGCCTAATGTGGTATAGGGCCTCGTTTATATGCTGAACAATTAGTCCCAAGTAGAAAAGTCTAGTCAGTAGCAAGAATAGTGGAATACTATAACAAAGTAAAGACAAAAATAAAGACAAAAAGTGTACTTATGTCATCAGATAGCCACCCTGTAGGCTCAAGAATGTATTTGAACCAAGCTATAGACGTATCACAAACCGACAACGTGACAAGTGCATTGCAGTCATATCAAAATGCTGTTAGTTTTAAGGAGCAACATGTATAGTTAATTGCCACACTCCTCGGAATGTAATAGGAAGAAAATATTGCACCTTACTGGTGCACAGTAACACATTACCATGGATCTGCACTAGCCAACCACTCATTGAGCCTGGCTACCTTTGCAGGATACACATCCTTCACCGGGTCAAACGTGACAAAAGACACCTATCTTTTTTTCGTTGGATCTATCTATAGGGTCAACTTCGCGAGCTGACATTCACTTTTGTGTCCTCTACCATGCGACAAGCCTGCAATCGAATCTTCTATCAAGAAAGGGCTTTTTGTTGGCTTCCATACAATAAGAGCTGATGACTGAGCTTTCACGGGCTTGCCTAGACAAGATAAAAGAAAGTAAATATTACACTCAATTATGAAGTATTCTATTACTTTATCAAACAATTAAAAAAAAAAGGAAAGCGATTTGGTGGCTTATTCATTTGAATACAAAGATTTCCTATCTTGGGCGTAATATCCACAGCAATGCGCAATATTTATGAGTGAAATATAAACTAGTGGTAGTTTCTATCTCATTACACATACCTTCTGGTAATAAAGATTACTTCTCATAGCGCATCGGTGTAATGACCTCCTGGTCATGTTGCTGAGTTGTTGACGCAACATCCGTTTTTACAACATGGTCTTTGCCTATGGGTGTCTTGTTTTGATGTTGCGTAGTTGAGAAATCTACCGCAGTTTCATGACCTTCTTCAGATTGGTGTGCTTCATTAACATCACTTATAAAACAATTTGAGATTTCCCATGATCAAAGGATTGTGCAGTAACATAATAGACAAGATCACACATATGCCTTCTATATACGAACCTGAGTCCTCCTTTGTGGAGAGGCTTCCAAGAGCTGCAAAAGAAGTCTCACATTCAATAAAAGTCAGAATTAACGAGTATTGAACGACTAGAATATTACTGTGAGCATAAATGTTAGCATATGCCCTCTTCTACTCCTGAGGGCTCAACATGTTAGGGAGATACAGGCTCAACATGGACCGGTTTTGGCCATTTCTAAATTAGCACTGCCGTTGTTGGCTTCATTGTCGCATGGAGGTTTTCGATTTCAGTGCCACTAGCATCTCGTTTATACCTTTTAGTAGTTGCCTACTCCAAGAGAGTGTCAACTTTTCCCTCTAACTTACCTATTTCTTCTCGTAATTTATCAAATTTGATATCCATGTGGAGTAATGGAGTCCAAGAGTGAAGGCCTGCAGCTGTGACCCTCAGGACTTCTAGTGTCTCCATGAGCACTTGATAATGCACTTCCATTAGGGGAGGACAGCGGATTGGCCTCAACCTCTACATTATTCTCCATCGAGCCCTCTTCGTTAGGGTCACATCTATCCCATAATGGTGTCATTTGACTCCAAAACTCTACCACAAGCTCTTCCTCTGTTGGTTCTAAGTGCGATGAACCTGATGCTGCAGTAATTACACACAATAAATGCAACAAAGATATAAGTAGACCAAAATTATTTTCATTATATGATTTCAATTCAAAGGTTTAAATCAAAATAGAAATAGGCACAAGATTAGCTAGAACGTTTGAATCATGGACCTACCATACAGTAAGTGTATAACTCGGTGCAACCATAATGTGGAGTGCTAAAAGTGTGCCTTATGAGAAACGGATCACAATGCACATTTGAAACATCTTCAATGCCTTTTTACTTCACTATACTTTTTATTCTTGCTTCAGCAAAGTGTTAGAGATTCATATATAACTTGAAACACGAAGAGGCTAATATATAGAGAAGCAAATAAATTCAACTTGACTGTTAGGAGCACGAAGGAATTTTGAAGACCAATCAAAGAAAATGTAAAATCATATTAAACCATTATTATTGGTAAATAAATAATGAGTTATAAAATGTTTAATGAAAAATAAAGTAGGTTAGTCTGGTCCAAAAAGATTTTCTACCATATTCATTTTTATATGTAGTATAGAATGAAAAAAAGAATAAACACGCATTCCACTTACTCTTCTATCTTTTGATAGCTTATGAATCTCCTCTGAAGGCATCTTGTTTTTTCTAACTTCATATTCGAGTAGACGGGGAGTACTAGGGCCAGAGTAATTGATATACATTTTTATGCGAAGCGCAGGGATGGCTTCCAATGTCGATATTTGTTCGATGTGGACGAACACATTTAACAAGGTAAACGTTAAATTTCAATAGCAATGAGTTAATAGTACTTTACCATTATGGTGTATGGAAATCTGTGCAAGTTGTAAGTATCCCTCTTCTCCCCTGAACTTGCTCACTGTTCTTTTCTTAAATTTTTCAATGTCACCAAGAAGGACTTCTTCCCCCAAGCGTTGTTATTGAATCATTGGAGTTCCTCGATGAAATAGAACAGCCATAAGGCAAGCTATGTCCTCTCCTCAGCATCAAGAACTACCCACACAATGCAGACGAGGAGGTATAGTTTGTATTTGTCTACCAGAGCTTCACACCTATCAAAAGCTCTCAACAAGTCATTTCTGTATATTTTCATTTGCATCTTCTGAAATATTGGTCCACCAATCGACATGTATTGCCTTTACTCTCGTCCTACTCCTCTGGTTTCCCCGCATTAAGTCCAGTCACCCAGACAAACTTTTGCAGGCCAAACTGAGCTTGTTTGTTTTTTAGCCATATATCTGTGCCTCAGTTTGACTGTCTGATCTAATCTAGTGGCATAGAACATTGTGCACTATTCGGTTTTCCATTTACGGCTCCCAAAGCTGAACTAATACACACTGAAAAAACTCTATTTGAACAATCTCTTGTGCTTTTCATCGAGCCATTCCATAAAGTAACTAATTTTCTTGATCGTGCTACAATTGCTTATATTTCCTGTGTTCAATTTTGCTTATATTTCCATGTGTGCAATTCATCTTTCATGCATCTGTACATGAAATTGAGAAAACAAAAAAAAGTCATTATGTAATAAACATATATATATATATAGAGTTAAAAAAAACACTAAATTTAATACGACAATTTTAACTCATGTTTTAGCACTAAGGTTCAACCGTACAACTTATAGAGTAAGATAATAATCCAAATTGTTGATGCCAAATTTTGCCTTAACTCAACAAACAAATTTGTTTACACTGGAAACTTGTATTCTAATTGATTTGGGTAATAAATGCTGAACTAATGGCGAGTTTGGCATATTTTCAAAGAGAAATAAATGAGAGGAATAAAGATGTAGAAGACAAGGATGTTGCAAAATGAGAAGCCTTGAATTATATGCATACAAATTGATATGTAATCATTGCATGCATTAAATGTTTAACCAATGAAAAGCCTTGCGAACATACTTAGTTGGAGCTAATGTTAGGCTTTTTCACCATTTACAAGCTAGTTCCTATATGGAAAAGACAAATACCACATTAAACGCGACATTCACATCAATTTTATGTGATAAGATATGAAAGTTGGCTTGCAAGTTACGTGATAGCTCATTATGTTTATCGAGCTATGTGACAACATAGGTAGCCTCAGACTTGCGACCTCACGAGCTAACCTCTTGGGATGCTTATATAAAAGCATAGCAGGTTGCTCAATAGGTCACGAGCTAGCCCTATAACCTAAAGGTCTAAAAAGGTGAGGTGATCTTACAGGTCTTGAGCTCGTCATAGTAAAAACTGTGAGGTGGCTGGTCAGGGCTCACACTAACATTCTACCAACTTGTGGTGAAGTGGGCTAGCCTGCTGACTAAGGGCTTGTTGATTATGAGCTCATACTTAAACAAATGTCCCCTCAAGGGTGTTGCTTTTAAGCTCCAAGAATGAGCACCTTGAAGGTTACTAGAGCGCGAGCTTGTCGCATACACTTTTATCAGATATTTTTGTGTTTGAAGGGTCAAACTTTTGTCACATATGCCACGTGCCTTCCTTCAAATGGCGTGCAGACTTCAAGATGGGGAAACGTCAATCATGTTTATAACCAACGTCTCCCTTATTTTCCTGAGGCCAACCGCACTTCCACTCTCCTTTCTTTCTCTATATATACCCCTCTTCTTCCCTGAGTTTTTCTTTCCTTCCTCACTATGCCTTTAAACCTTCTACAAATCTTTTTTTTAGCTTGTTGAATCTGTAAACTATGATTCACCCTTCACAAGATCTTTTGTAACTCTTCTTTGGATTGAAACTTTTTCCATTTCCTAGAAAAGTAATAGATTCTTGCGTCTTTTGTTTTGAAATCTAGGAGTTGGACAGACAGGTCTAGAGGTCTGGGAGGTCTTTTCTTTTCTCATTTCCTCAGGGATGTGTGGACAGGTAAGGGTTCCAGTTGAGTGGTCAGAGGAGGAAGAAGTGTCAAAAAATGAAGGATATGATATAGACTGGGATGAGGAGGAGGAGGGAGCGAACTCAAACCAGAGGTGTCCGGTTCCCCTCCAAGTTGTCCCTTTAGGTAAAGTCATCTTAGCTCTGATAGGCTACACCTCCAGATAGGCCCCGACAGGTCTTAGTGGAAGACCACCTGCCATGGTGGAACCTATGGTGAAATAGGATGCCAAACACTTCAACTCAAGAATCAAACAGAACGAGCTGTATGTCATTAGGCAGAAATTTAGGATTCCCGAGATGGTAGGCCTGTAGGTCCCGTATGATGAGGAGCAAGCTCACTACTCCTCAGAGGGTTGTGCAGACGTAAATACTTTGGTGCTTGAGGCTGGCTTTAGACTTCTCCCTCCGAAGGTGGTGGCCAAGTTCCTATAGTATCTTAGCCTAATTCTGATTCAGATCCCACCAAATGGGTAGAAAACCCTGGTCAGCCTTTTGGTCTTGTGGAGAGGAAAGGGGTATGAGTTTCCGTGACCTGTGGACTTCATCACATACTACTAGTTCAAACCCTACTTCAATAGTGAGGGCTGGTATTATGTCTCAGCCCGAACTAAGGTCAGAGGCTCCCACCTCTAGGGTAACCTGATAGAAGGGGTCCCAGAACCTATCTTAAACTGGATGGACAAATGGTTTTGAGTTGGAAGGGAGTGGATAACCTTAAGAGGTCTAGGGGATGCTGAGATCTGAGTCAGAAAGACCTACAAGGAGCTCAGTAAGTGTTGTTTCATCTTGTTATCATTCATGCAGTTCAATCTAAATTTAATCCTTTTCCTTTGATGATAGGAACGAAATGAGGTTCGCTATTGACACCCTTGTTCGACGAGAAAGTGAAGAAGGTAGTAAAACTTCACAAAGACTTTCGTTATGCGAGCAACCTGATTGAAGAGCAGAACTGTATGCTCCTACTGGCGCATCTATCTCAGGAAGACCCAAGAGAGCCACCTCAGAAAACCTTCCAGCCATGTCATCGATACAATGATGAATACGGCCAAGAGCTGGTCGAAGAGATGGGAGGACTATACCAGCTCCTTCCCAGTACTTGATCTTGTGCACTCGGCCGTGGCTTACACAACTCAGACAGCTATCTTGGCAACTCGTATGGCAGGCCAAATTTGGCAGCTCACGGCTGACTGCTCTAAGGCCAAGTAGAATGCTAAGAAAGCTGCCAATGCTCAGCAAAGTACTGACCGTGCTTTTCACGAGAAAAAGTAGGATCTTGCCGTCTCCAAATATGACGCTGGCCACATTAGGACTGAACTAGAATGGCTGAAAAAAAGAAATGAAAACCTGGAGAATATACTGGTCGCGGAGAGGTCCAAGTTTGACTAGTCGGAGCAAAAGCCAAAGTCCAGGAACCAAGGTCGCGATCTTGCGGAGATCGGAAGAGTATTAGAAGGTCATAGCTAAGTACAAAACCTATGATGAGTACAAGCGCAGTACGAGCATGCCATACTATGAGACTACCAAGGACGTACTTACTGACATTTTGAAGAATCGTTCCGAGTAGAACATTGATTTCCTTAAGGAGCATGTTGCTTAAATAAAGAGGGGCTATAGCCTTGAGAGCTCGGACGAAGTGGAGAAGGAAGAGGAGGTTACTACCGAGACTTCCAACCCTCTCGAGGTGGGTTCAAACCATGCGGCCCACACTGGCTTAGCTCTTGATGCTTAGGCTTGAGCTCTTGGTCTTTTGTAATTTTACTCTACTTCTATACTTTCCAAGCTTATCAATGAAAAAACTTTTATTCTTCAATTATCAGCTTGTTATGTATTGCTTTTTTCAGTCTGATTGTATATCTTGCAAACTTTGCTTGATAATTTCCCTTTACAATGACATCGAAAGCTCATAAAATAGTATATTTATTCTGAAATAACATCACCAAGGTTGGGCAATAAACAAGCTCATTTGGACGCTCTTCCGATCTCACCATTTCAAGCAATGATGTTTAAGCTCATGAGGCATTACACTTGGGTTTAGTATTAATAAAACAAGGGCAGAGGTCATGTATATGTTTGAACTTGGTAGTTTCATAAGACTTTGTGAATATACAACCTCACCCTTAAGCTTATGCTTAAAAGTTTTGGGTCGCTTTGAAGTCTTAGCTCGGTCCAACAAAGGTTGATTTGAGTAGCCTCCTTTTGAGTTCAGCCCAATAGGCCAAAGTTAATTTTTTAACCACTAGCTCATGTGGTTGTTGGTCGCTTCTCGCTAATCGGAAGAGCACACGTGTAAGAACAGCGAGTTTTTATTTTATTTGATAAACATATGTCTTAGGTCGTTTTATCTACTGATTTTGAAAGTTTGAATTAATGTGGACTCAAAGCTTTGCGTATTAGTTGAGTGTGTCATGACCTTGTATATATACAAAAATAAAAGATGATGATCTTCTATTAATAGTATTTTTTCAAATGCTCAGTGTTCCAAGGGTGGAAGATTTCAGTTCAGATTTCATGTTTTTAAGCTTGTATTCCCCACTAGAAAGGATTCTTCTCGCCATGTAGGGTCCTTTCGACGTAGGTCGTAGGGTTCTAGAGGTCACTTCCCTAGATAATAGAGAGACCTTGCAGATGACTAGGTCCCTGGCCTCAAACCTACACGTTTTGGCCTTGGAGTTGTAGAATTTAGCATATCTTTGCTTGTAGGCCGCGTTTCTTATTTCAGCCACAATCATTCTTTCATCAAAGAGGTCAAGCTCACTGTTAAAGAGCTCATTGTTCCTTTCCTCATTGAAACATGGGACTCTCGGAGTTGAGAGCTTGAGCTCTACTGGGACTATTGCTTCAGCTCTATATGTTAGTATGAAGGGAGTCTCACGTGTAGTTCTACAGGTCATTCGAAATGACCGTAGGACTGTAAGGTAGCTCCTAATCCCATACACCTTTTTCTAGTCTTCAGAGCGTTTATAATGATTTTGTTCATGGCTTCGACCTATTCGCTTGCCTATGGCTAGTAAGGAGTGGCATAGAAGTTCTTTATCCACAAGTCCTTATAGAAGGTTCTGAGTTTGGAGTTGTTGAACTGTTTATCATTTATTATGAGTATGGAATAAGTTGCCCCAAATCTACAAACAATTAACTTCCAGATGAAGCTCGTGGTTTTATGCTCTGTGATAGTCACCAGCGCTTTAGCCTTCACCCACTAAGTGAAGTAATCAACGGCTACTCTAGCATAATGAGTTCCTTCCTTTCTCTTTAGAAGGAGACCAATGAGGTCGATCCCCTACTTTACACAGGGCCAAGGTCCTATCTCAGCTCTTCAGGTGGGCTTCTGGTGAGAGATCGGAAGAGCCTTTGGCATTTGATACAAGACTTTTCAAACTTAACTACATCTTTCTTTAGACTTGGCTAGAAATATCCTTGTCTAAGGACCTTATGCACAAGAAAAAAACTGTCTGAGCAATTGCCACATACCCAAGAGTGAATATCTTGTAGGATGATTTTTGCTTCTCCTAGAGTAAAGCATCTTAGTAGAGGTCCTGTGAAGCTCCCCTTACATAATTTCCTATCAACTAAGGTGAACCTAGCTGCCTAATGTTTCAATTTCTTAGCCTCCACTCCTAGAGGGCTATTCCTGCCTTTAACAACTGCATGATTGGACCCATCTAGTTGTTAACTTGCTCAATTTCCATAGAAATTACACCAGTTTAGTTGATTGTTGAGCTTGAGAGCTCTCCGATGGGGATGCTGCCAAGCTCACCAGCCCCTGTAGTTGTGGCGAGCTTTGCCAATGCATCTGTGTGACCTTTTTCAGCTCGTGGAATTGTTAGGATCTCGAACCATTCAAGGTCTTTCAGATCAGCTATAAGTTTTTTCCGGTATTGGGAAAGCTTTTCCCCTTTAACCTCGCATACGCTGCTTGTCTAGTTGACGATGAGCTGAGAGTCACTCTTGATAATTAATTTTCTGATTCCCTTAGATTTAGCCATGTTGAGTGCTGCCAATAAGGTCTCATATTCTGTCTCATTGTTGGTAGCTGGGAATCTAAATCTGATTGCTTGGTAATGGCATTGACTTGCATTCTTATCAAAACAATTCTTGCTCCTAAGGCCTACCTAGTTGAAGATCCATCCACGAATAGCTCCCAAGCTAGAACTTTTTCTGCCCCTGGGTCATGAAGTGATGGGGTGAGCATAGCTATGAAATTAGCCAGAGTTTGCCCCTTGATAGCTGTCCTTAGTCTGTAGTGTAGAGTCGTGCCAGCTGAGTTCGACCAACCACTTGACCAGGTGACTAGACAAGTCTGGTTTTTGTAATACTTCTCTGACGGATGCATTGGTCAATACCTCAATGGTGTGGGCAAGGAAGTATGGATGGAGATTTTTTGATACAACCACCAAGGCGTAAGTGCGTCTCCATAGGGGGCACTTGAGTTCAACATCATGTAGGCCGTAGTGCATAGCTAACATAATATAAAGGCAAGTGAGCTGCTCCTTCAGCTCTAACTAAAACTGCACTAACAGATGATTCAGAAATGATCGAGTACAAGGCAAAGTTCCACTTGCTTCGGTTTTGCCAAAAGTGGAATAGAAGAGAGGTGTTTCTTCAGCTCTTGGAAAGTTGTCTGATAATCATTTGTCCACTTGAACTCTTTCGACTTCTTAAAAGCCTCAAAGAAGTGCTTGCATTTGTCTATGAACCTAGAGATGGAGCGATTGAGAGTTGCAACTTTTCTAGTGAGGCACTGAACCTCCATGAAAGATTTTGGCAGTTCCATCTCTAGCAAAACTTTGATTTTCTTTGGGTCAACCTAAATGCCTTGTTGACTTACCATAAATCCCAAGAATTTTCTGCATGCGGCTCCAAAGGCACACTTCTTTGGATTGAACTTCATTTTATACTCCTTTATAACCTGGAACATTTGGTTCGATGTCGTTATTGTGGTGCCTAGCTTGAACACACTTGACGAGCATTTCATCAACATAGAGTTCCATAGTCTTTGTGTTCTGATCCTTAAATATAGAATTAACCAGGTGCTGATAGGTAGCTCTGGTATTCTTTAGTCTAAAAGGCATCATTTTGTAGTAGTATAACCCCCAATTAGTTATGAAGGAGGTATGTTTTTGGTCATCTAAAAACATTATTATTTGGTGATAGCTGAAGTATGAGTCCATGAAGCTCAGGAGCTCATGACCTACTGTTGCATCTATCATTTGATCAATCTATGGTAGTAAGAAGCTATCCTTTGGGCAGGCCTTATTTAGGTCGATGAAATCGATGAATATGTGCTAGGTCCCGTTGCTTTTCTTTACAAGAGCTGGGTTGGCCACCCACTGGGGTATAGAGCTTCTTGAATGAATTTGTTTTCGAAGAGTTTATCCACTTCCTAAGCGTAGGCTTTATACCTTTCATTGTTCAAAGGACACTTGTTTTGCTTAATGGGCTTCACGCTAGGATATATGCTAAGCCGGTGACACGCGTGTTTTGGATCTATCCCTACCATATCTTCGTGTGTCCAAGCAAAAACGTCTAGGTTTCTTTTCAAGAAGTTAAGGAGCTGAGATCTCATGAGTTCTTTGAGCTCAGCACCAATCTGGAGCTCAAGGTCAGGCCCCTATTCGTTGACTTTAAGTGATAAGATATGCAAGTTGGCTTGGAAGCTGCGTGATAGCACATACGTCTGTCAAGCTGTGTGACAACATGGGTAGCCTCAGACCTGTGACCTCGCAAGCTGATCTCCTAGGATGCTTGTATAAAGACATAGTAGGTTGTTCGATAAGTCACGAGCTAACCTCATGACCTAAAGGTCTAAACAGTGAGGTGAGGTTAAGGGTCTTAAGCTCGTTAAGACTATAAGGTGGCTGGTCAGGGCCCCACACTAACATTTTCCCAGCTTATAGCGAAGTAGGCCAACCCGTTGACTAAGGAGTTGCTAATTGCGACCTCATTCTTAGATATAAATACAAATTATAAAGAAATAGGGAAAAAAACACCAATAGAAGACAAGCATAAAGTATAATTACAGATAACTACAAGTCACTAAAGGATGCTCCATTTCATCAGTGCATTTCACAATCACTTGCATAAACCTTTTATGTCTTGTATCGCATAGCAGTAATGTTTCATATTCCGATACATGTCATTTTCCTTAAATTTTGTTACATCAAACAATTATTTCAACTGTCTAAGTCCACGAGAACTTGCTTGAGAGATCAGAATTTATCCTGCTCATGTCTGATTCTATCTCTAGAATCAAGTTTTGTCTTCATTACTCAAAGCATATATAAGGAAAAATTTAAAACAATCCAAACAAAGAAAGTAAGGACAAGATTATTGGTGAAGCTAATACAATACTCTAATTGGCTTCTACAATCATTGAACACTGGTGTCTCCACTCCAACCAGACTAAAATTGTCCTGTTGCATCCATATTTTGCTATAAATTTCTAACAACTCCCACTTTTGTATTCAACCCTTCCACCGAGAGCTTTTAATACTTGAACTGACCACATACCTTCAAAATTAGCACTTCAAAATCAGCCCCTCAAATAGTTATAAGACCATCCAAGTTCGACAATAAGCACAAAAAACATTTTTACTCCATTTCAATGCATTGGTTGGAGATTCAGCTTTACTCATGCTCGATTTGTTTGCAACTTTCCATGACAATAATGTGTTCCAATGTTCAGCTTGCTTTTGCTCTAGATTATATTTCTACTTTGGAGGTTTCTTTTTCCCCTTATTCCCTCTTACCACTCAACTTCTTTATGGTCTTGTACATATTACACTTAAAGATCTTCCAGAAGTTGCTTCTGTGACACCACCTACTGAAGAACAAGAGAAGTTGGTGATTAACTGATAATTCTCAATTATTTCTGATTAACTAATAATTCTGAATTATTTAATCAGATAGAGATGGGTTGATGGAGCTGCAGGTCAAAATAGATTCTAAACTACAGACTCAGTAAAAATGTTTACAATGCACAATGATTTCTTGTTTGAGGTTCCTTTCAACAATGGTTGCTATCTGATCAAATGAAACTCTCACTAATGAGCTAAATTAGATTATATTTGAAAGATAGTAAAGTCACGATACAAATATAGCATTAGAACATGCAAATTGTAATAGCTAGTTCATCTATTTTTCACCTCAACATTCCCTTGCTCAAGACTTAATGTCCACTTCTATTATCATTAGGCAAGTTTGATTAGGAATAATCAATTTGATGAAATGGTACATGGCCTTCAAGATTATAGACCTGAACTCTCCAATTTTACTTAGATTATGGAGCTTTTATTGATTGATGACTGCACTTAATCATGTCACTAATGCTATTATGCTATTTTGAACTAACTCTTTATTAAGCAATTGTTCTATCCATTGGGAATTGAACAATCCGTTCAAAATAGTTATAGCTGGTATCGGCTTCATTAGCCCGTCATTGGAAATTAGCGCGTTGAGTGTAACTAGCTTCCAATCTTGTTTATCATTGTGTAATTTCTAGCTTCAAGCAACACCGCTTCAAAGTTAGTTTCACAATGATATATAAATTGCAAAGCATAATTTTCTCATGCCAACATTATTGTTATCCAAGCGCTATTAGAATTTCTAGGCTAGTATAATATTCCCTGATATTATCATTTGGGAGTACAATATTGGTAATTTTGTCAGCCTAGCCATTTGAATATGAGTTTCTTAGTCCAAATATCAACTTAGCAAAATTAGTACATTCTAATTATAATTAAAGTTCTAATTTAAGTTTTAATTATAGTTCTAATTTTAAGTAATGTTGAATATTTAGTCTTCGATTCTCATTCAAGCTTATTACTTTGCCTTATTTTTATTCGATTCAACGTCTGCATGCCTGCTTTGTTGTACTTCTATGTAAAGTTAGAGGCATCTATATCTATGCTTTTATGTACATTTGACATGTCTAGCTTCTTGCCTCTTAAAAATTGACCAAAATCAACAAAATTTGCAATGAAACTGTGAGAGGCCTTACTCGGTTAACTTCTTGAAAAATAAAGTTCGCATTTCTAGAGATGTAAACTGTTTGGGGAACGACAAAATTTAAGGCATCTACATAAAATACAATGATTTGCTAAAGATAAAGGTTTAGACTTTATGGAAGTATCACTCATTTGGGTTCAAAAGATTAGTGCATATGACACTAGCAAATGGAGATATTTTGTTAAATCAGTCTGCTTGTACACATGTCTGTGAGAGGCAAAATTTAATGCATATATATTAGAAAGATATTGAGTAGTAAATTGTCTACAACATAATGGAAGTATGATTCATTTGTACACAAAGGTCAAAAGAGCTAGTGAGTATGATGCTTGCTAGTGATCTACTATTAACTAAACAGTAATAGTGATATGTATGTATTTGTGTTTAAAATAGTTGTATTGCATAGTTCTTTTGTGCTTTTTCATCTGGTTCATTATTATGTACTTGTAGTCGATCAAGTTTAGAAATGATAAAGTAGATTCATACATGATAAAGATCATGTCGATGATAATTTAGGGGTTTAGTGATTATATAAATGCAAGTATTATCAGCTTTTTATCATTCTGGAACTGCACACAACAATGTGAAATATATTCCTAAATTTTTACACTACCATCTCCACCTCATGTAATCGTTATCCAATCTTCAAATTGCCAAACAATTAAAACCTTCATCTATATATGGACAAGAAATATTTGTTTAAAGAGGGTAAATTTCATCAAACGCCCACTTCCTTTTGTAATCTCACAAAATCTCTCACTATCCTTCTCCGTCCTAATCTTACTCAAACCTCTAATAGGCAAATCTTTTAATTTCCCAACAACAATTTTACTTTTAACATCTTAAAATTCTTCAGTTTTAGAGGACATTAATATCTATAGTCTATAATGTTGACTCAGTTATATAAGTCGCAAAAATATCTTCCTAGTGAAATTACCTTTTTTAATGCACTTGGTTCGTTCTTTTTCCCCACTATCGTTTGAATAAAGATATTCATCATTTTTTTAGTTTTAAACTTTGACTGCAATGAGAGTAACAATTATGTGATGCAATTTTTTTGTTTCTTTAGCAATTAGTGTTCTAGCAATACTAAAAATAAAACATAACTATTATGATGCGTAATAAATTTTTTTCCTGCTTTAGCTAAATTGTGGTTTGTGGAATTATAAGCTGGCTTTTCTCTTCGTGGTTTAATGCTTAGTTTAAAGTTGATATACTCAAGTTGCATTGTACAGCACATGAGTGGTGCATTCATTAGATTACCTCTGTCTTATTTGTCAATGGCAATCTTTAATAAGTGAAAATTGTTACTAATTATTAACATGAGTGCTATTGTACAGACTACAAGGACATCGGTGATCTGACATATAAGTGTCATTTTTGCAAGGCCTATTTTTGGTTCGATGATAGGGTATGTAAACAATGCAAGACATGTTAGAATCCAAAATTCACATCATGCTGTAGGCAAGGAAAGGTTAACATTCCTTTGATGGAAGAGCCAGCGTTGGTTTTAAAGAACAGTTGTATGGCAATAGTAGCCGCAGTGGGAATTTTACAAATAACATTCAAACATACAACTCAATGTTCTCTTTTTCTTCAATGGGAGGAAAGATAGATAAGAGTGTGAACAATGGAAGGGCGCCACTGATTTTTATACTACATGGTCAAGTCTATCACTAAATCAGTAGCTTACTTCCCACTGAAGGAGTTCTCTGTGTTTTGCTCAGCTGTATAGCATTGGTACCGCAAATGAAGTCAAAATTCGAATTAACACTATTAGGCAGTACAACCTTTCTATTAATCCAAATATTTCAAAGTATGTTATTAATTAACTTGTAAGCTACTATTATTTATATGTTATTAATTACCTAGCAAGCTACTTTCATTTTCTTAACATTTTTACAGCCTTTTTAAAGAGATGAATCACAAAATGCAACACTGCAAGAGGATATTGTGGGTACATTGAAAGAAATTCTAGATCAACGCAACAAATTTGTACTGTACTTTTGATATGTGAGAGATAGAATGACTGCATATAATACTATTAATGTTAGATTGTGGCTTATTTGTTAAAAGAGGACTGAAAGTGATCAGCATGATGTACGAAATGCGGTACAACTTGCCAATGACTAAAGAGATCGTTGGATTAATTGTTGGGGATTTTGATCCACAGCTAGGGTTTAGAGATATCATTGTCGAGCCCATTGATAGATCAGTTTAACGTATTAATAAGTAAATTCCTCGCTACTTGCCACTACAATATCCATTGTTTTTCCAATTCAGGCAAGATGGCTATAGGGACAACTTTCAACTGACTTTAGCAGAATCAAGTAGAGCATTATAGGCTGTACCAATCTCAGCATTAGAGAATACTTTGCTTTTTGTGTGCAAGCAAGCGATGGTGAATCTCCAAATATTTTATTCTCTGCATGGCTGTTCCAACAATTCTTGGTTGATAAACTCGTCTCCAACACTACACACCTCCATCAACTTCAATTGGCACAACAACTGATAATGGGAATATAGTTGAAGGTTTGGATGTATGTGGGATTACTTGTGGTCATGGTGTTCTAATGGTGATGAAAAAAGCTAAGGAAAGATTGATGGTGGTCATGGTACAGCAACTTAGTTATAGACTATATATTGATGTGAATTTAATTGCGGTGATACTATTCAATCTTGTTGAACTTATTTTCAAACTTTGTTAGGATGTTGTAATTCCATTTGACATCATTGTGATATGAATACATGTCTAATTTCCTTGGTGTTTGGAATATTTGTTCAACTAATATTTTAATTTTGTGGTTACAAATTTTTTTATAGTTTTACAAACTTTTTTATATGTATAATCTATGGTTGTAAATTAAAACCCAAAAAGAAAAAAGCAAATTATTGCCCACATGTGAATAAACTATTAATCACATTTAATATCTTTTACCTACACATAAATAAATTTTTACCAGCATATATGTACTGTTACCTACACAATCAAGTTATTTTTACCCATATATAATTTTATTTTTTACCCACACATAATAAAGCATCTATGCCAGTAGACAATGTGACACGTCATCATCCTCATGTGACGCATCATCATCTAGTCCTGCCACATCAGGCACCACATCATCATTGACGGCATCATCTTCGCCAACATTGCATACATGTTAGTCCCATTACCCACACATATGGCAATATTTACTTACACATATGTGTAGGTAAAAATATAATATTTACCCATACATATGACTATGTGTGGGCAAAAACTTTCCTCTACAGACCAATAGTCACACTTGTTGACACTTACATTATGTATAGGTAAACGTTTTTATTCACACATAACCATACCTTTACCCACACTCACATGTGGGGGTAAAACCCGTGATTTCTTGTAATGTTTACGATTGCATTATAGTATTTGTTAAAGCAACTTAAAAGATGTAGAATTTTATTTTTAATCTATTTTTATTTCAAATATAGTTATTGGGCACAAGGGTTGAAAGGGAAGAGTTTACTGCCTTCGAACAAGATATCATGCTACATATGCAAGGCTGAAAATGTTTGAACTTTATGGTTTTACGGGAGATTGGTTTGAGCAAATGCTTATAAGAAAGGTGCTCCAAGTAGCAGCTAATCTAGAGGAATCGGTTATTGGTATTTCAAATAGGGTTTCTTGGGAAGAAGAGGAATGGTTTGATTTTAATGATTATAATAAGCTTGCTTACTTGCACTTGGAAGAGGAATGGCTTAGAAACAAGCTAAAGAATTGTATCTCAATACCTCTTATATTTGTTATACTTTAGTGTTACCTATCAATGTTAATTTATCAATGTACATTCTTAGGTAATTTCTCTAAGATGTCCCTATTAGGTTCTATTTCTGGCAATGTCATTATATTACTATCCACATCGTTTTATTTTCTATAATTATTTCTGCAATATTACCTAATCTTTTACATTTATATAGGCACCTATTATGTTGATTTTTTTTAAACGTATTAAAGTTAAGAAATCAATGGCTTAATCCTCATCAAAGTAAATATAAAAAGTAATAGAATTAAAAAATAATTGAATAATTATACTTCTTTTAAGATATTTTTTGTTACTTGTTTTAATATTGATTATTATTATAATATTGTTATGTATTATTATACTATTAATTATTATTGATTTTATTAATTCAACGGCTGAATTATTACAAAAATAATACAATAATTATATTTTATTTAAGATACATGTCACGAGAATTAATTATTTATTAAAGATTAATCAGTTAAAGTAATATAATATTACTAAATTCATTTATTTGTTGCTTTTGTGTTAGCTATTCATAAATTTTTAATGGTAATATTAAACCGACCATTATCCAGCTTGTTCGAACCATCGATTTCCAGTTCTAGGTTTTGACAGTTTTTCTAATAGAATTTTATCATATTTAACTCATTCTGCAGATTTTATAAAACATTCAATGTTTTCATTCCCTAGAACAGCAAAAATCTCCAAGCCATTAGAGATTTCTGAAGTTGTTTCTACAATTTATTTATTAAATCAAGCTCAATAGCTACGTACAAGCCACATTTGTCCTCATCTATTTGTTCAAGAAAATAAATAAGTCTCAAGCAAAAAAATGCCACCAAATAAACATACTGGAAATAAATGCAGACGCCTTCTTTCATATTTACAGGTATAGTTTTATTTCTTTCTTTCAGTTTTTACCTAACCGAGAATTAAATTGTTGGCTGATCAACATAAGGTTATATTATTTTTTCTTTCATATTTACAGTTATAGTTTTATTTCTTTCTTTCAGTTTTTACCTAACCGAGAATTAAATTGTTGGCCGATCAAGGGTGAACGCATCTACCACATCTGATCGGCTGTACTCTGGCACGAGATTTCAAATGCAAAGCCGATGACCATTTAGTGATCTGACTAATAGTACGTACATGTTTTGGTTAAATTTCTGTTAAAAATTATTTTCATACTCACTAAAGACGATATCTAAAATTTTTCTATATATTCATGCAAAGTGTCACTATCAACAACCGTTGATTCTGGTAGGCTGGCAATGATACCTGCAGGCCTAAACCTATAGGTGCTAGAGAAGAACAAACGACTAGCCATTCAAACCGTAAATTATCTCCTGCGAAGCACATAACTTAGCAGTAAGAGAAATTATACATCACCTTCATGCATTGATTCGTTAGTGGAAGGAAGTCAACCCACTATCAATTATTCAAGTCAACGTATTATGCATCCTAATTTAATTTATTAATATTGGAAAACATGTTAAACATGTATTCATAGTTCATTTCAATATAAATATTTAATTTATGTATACATTCCTACATTTATTCAAAGATGATCGAGTTAGCTTATTTGATGTATTTACTTTGTTTAAATTTTTTAAACATCATTATTAAGGTTAATAAGTGAAATTAACTATGATAAATTGAATATGTCAATGACTTTTCCAGGTTCACATGTTTTATGTTCAATAGATTTACATATGTCCCTAATATGATATAATATAAATGCATAAATGTATAGCGTTAATGTAAGTTTAAAATTTCCTTGTGTTTTGAACACAGTCTGATCATATTTAGTCTATTTAGTACAATATACATGTTAAATATGGTAAATAATGAAATATTTTTGTTATATCTAATTGAGATTGTGTATATATTAAAAGCTACTAATAACCTAATATTAGGCCTACACATAAACACTCATGTGGAGAAAGGTAATAAACTAATCTATATAATAATTAAATGAAAGGAGCTGTAGTAACTTTGTACCCCAGTTTTCCCCCAAAAAATCTGTTAGTAGGGTCTTTTTAGACATTTTATTTCATATTGCGATAGCTTGTGTGGTACTCTGAATTTTTCAATTTTTTAAATATTTTTTATTCACTTTTGCCTTTTACATTCACCATTTTGAAATGAGATTCACTATTAAATTTAATAACTAGTAGATAATTATAATCATTTAATTGTCTAAATTATAGATAAATTTAATTATCTAATTGATTTGTGTTAACAATAACAATTGGGTTAAAATTTGTTGTAAATGACAGTTGCCTTAAGATGACAAGAAAAAAAATTACATAATTGTTTGGCTGATATTAAAAATTAATTTTTCCTTAGTGGCTAACAAAACCTTATAAAATTTCACCATACAAAAAAAAAAACTTATAAAATTTCATATTATTAATTTTTTAAATAATTTGATATCATTATTCTTGTACAATTCACATGTGAGAATATAAAAACTATTAAATAATAACATCCCAAAAAATCTGAGCTATAAACTAATAACTAAATTATATGCATACACAATTATACGAATTGTACTATGCAACTAAACGATTAAATATAGAAATATCTACGCACCCATCTCAAGTGAGTAAATAATAAAAAATAACAAAAGAAGAGTTTAGAAATATACCTTATGCACAGATATCATTTGTTTCGAAGAGATCCGTGCCTGAAACTAAAAAGTATATACTAAAAAAATTAATGTTTCATGAAATATTATAACTAATAGAATAAACTAAATAATAAGCTTCGACTATTTACATTGAAAAACGAAAGTTTTAATAGAGGAGATTATTACCTTTTTGAGAAGAAGATTAGCGTGTGCATCTTTATGCTTCTTGATGGATTGTAGATCTCAAATGTACACATAAGATCTAGGCATTTAAGCTACAGATCCAGTAAAAATATTATAGACTTAGAGAAATACCTCGTGTGTACAATTTAAAGACCTCCAAAACATTAATATTACAGAGCAGGAAAAAGCAAGAAAAATTAATATTACAAACCCAAAAAAAAACCATTTTTTCCCTAAAACAGAAAGAGATCTGATGTAGAAAATGTTGCTTCAATCGACCTTTTTGTCAACTCGGCTGTAGGTCTTGTTTTAAACAAATCTAAAAGTTAAAAAAAAAAAAACATTTATTGTTTATATTTTTGTACATGAAGGGGAAAAACCAAGATGTGGAAAATACTAAAATACACTTAAGAACTTATCTTTTTCTCGTAGAGTGTCATTCGTACATGATCTGATTTAGTAATACTGTAGATCGAGTGTTGCAATCTTCTAAATTTGATCCTTATAGTCTAAAATTGTAGAGCCAGTGGTGACACTTTAGAAAATTCAACAGTGGTTATTTCAAAATGCAGTGGCATGGTGCAAAATAAAAGGTAGTTAACTATTTGATTTTCATTTGTGATTTGAGTTTTAGGATAAAAAACCTGAAATGGTGCTATGGCAGAGTATGACATGAATATGAATTGGATGAGTAGTAATATGTATATATATACACATATGTATGTATACGGAGGGAGTAGAAGATTCTGCTAGGGCTTGGCTAATTTTTGGTGTTTTTTTTTTTTTTTTACTTTTACTTTTTTTTGCCTTGCCTGGCAATATTCTTGAGAGAGTTAAAGATTTTACCCCTCTTTTTATATCCATTACAGTTTTACGCCACCTCCATTTTCAATTTTACACAAATAGCTTATTTTTTTATCCCGTTTATATTTACTATTTTTTGTTATTTGTTATTTTACATATTTTATTTTTTTATTATTTATATATTTATTTTTATTTCTTCATATATATATGTAAAATTGTAATTGATTATTTTTCTATAGTAATTATAACAATTCTTAAATTTGATTTTTAAATTCAGATTTGAATATTATCCTATTGTATCTAACAGAAACGTGTTTCAATTAGGATTCAAATTGTAATATTATTCCTAAATTCTAGACAGTAACATTTTTCACCTTTTCCTGTGTCACTTTTATCTTTGGTAGTTATTGGGTTGCTCGTCGGAAAAGTTTCTAGCTCAGAATCCCTCTACAGCTGCCTATAGTATCACAATTCCTTTTGAGGTGATTGTTCGTTGAGGTGTTCAGTTGTTACAATTTTGGCCATGGCATCCAGGTGCAGGCGGACGAAGTCATTCTGGGAAGAAGGTAAAGAAGCGGTCTAAGAGAAAGGGGGAAAAAGCTAATGAATTGATAGAAAAGGTTTGGATTCAATTGCCTGTGTGCCACAGTGTTAGAATTCCTTTTTTCCCCCTTTATTACTTTGTTGGTGGTACAATGTGCCCAGTAATCTATAGGATTATTTATATGTGGGGATTAATAATTCAGTTTCCTTTTTTTCCTGGTTCGGATGGGTTTGGTTTAATAATCTGTGAGGAAATATGTCATTTTTGATATTGTGTTCTTATGTTGGCAGGTGTCTTCCTATTTTGTTTCTGTTTCTGGTCCCCATATACTGTGCTTTTTTAGTTCTATACGTGGGGTAATACTTGATTAGTTTAGTGGGGTTTTTTTATAACTGACATTTTATGAGGTCTGCTCCACGTTGTTCAAATGCTTTTTTCTAGTTACTGATTGGTTGGCTTTTCTTTTTAATGTTTAACATGAGTCATCATCTAGCAAGTTCCCATCATTGCTCAAAATTTATTAGCCTTGTATGTTACTAAAGCCATTTTTGTTATCTATTACTTCTTCTTTCAATGGTGTACTATGAAAAATATTTCAATATTTTAGTGTTGTTCTACTGTTTTTTTTTTTTTTTTTGGTTACCTAGTTTTACGAATAGATAAAATGTCATGTTTTAACTAGGTTCCCTATATAAATCGTGTGCTTTGTTACCCAATATGACTGGCTGTATTCTGTTCACATTTCACTCACCAGAATTTTAATCCTCAGCTTGGCTTTTATATCTTGCCACCAAAGTGTTGGCAACATGGCCAAATCAATGCCTCAACGGATGCATTTATTTTTTGCCGCACTGAATGCAAGGTTCAATGATGACCATAAATAGAAGTACTGCAATTTTTGGCCATCTCTTGGATGCAGAATATATTGGGTTGAACCCACAACTAATTCATCAAGTCTTATTGTGAGAGATTAATCATCAAGAAGGCTCCAGGAAAATGTGGTTTAATTTCAACAAAAAACAAGCTGCATTTTCCATTGAAGAATTTTGTCTCATAACCAGACTGAGGTTTATTGGGAATGACTACCATTCATCATTCAATCATAAGAGCAATAGGCTGAAGAAAGTACACTTTTCCAGGGAACGATAAATCGTTGCACTATCCAAACATGGTATAGTGCAATTATACCTCAATTGAATGTTATGATTATTGTTTCTAATCCTTTTTCTCTTGGTTGTTCTAGTTATAAATTAGTTGCTTGTTGCCTTTTGTTTTCCCTTGGTTGTTTAAGTTATAAATTAGTTGCCTATTGCTGTTTGTTTTTGTGTGATTTTTTTTTGTTCTATTTTTTTAATTGCTCAGTCCCCCGTGGGCAAGGATCACATCTCACTTGCTAGTGTTCGTGATGACCCACTAAATCATTTACATGGCTGCTCAAATGATGGATCGGATGGACTGGATGTTGACTCCTCTATAATTGGCATCAAAAGTTGTGATTCAACCGCCACTAAAGGCATGAGTAAAGCCACCATGGAAGATGACCATTGTTCAACACCTGATGCTGCTAGGAAGCTTGACTTTGAGGGTGCAACGGTAGGTTCCCAAATTAATCTTGCCTCCCTTATAATTTCTTACCCTTTTTTACCACCTTAACTTTACCAGCTGCTTTGTGTTTAGGAGTCCGCAAATACAGAAGGTGCATGGTTAAACCATGATGGGTGCATGGGTAGAGATAGGGTGGCTAGAAACATGTGAGGTTATAGGTGAGTTGTTATCTGATCATTACCACTGTTTCCTTTGGTTTTATTTTCATGCTTGTCCCTTATCCCTCTATTATTTTTCATTATTTGGTATTAGTGCTTTTGTCCAAAAGGTAACAAAATTTTTTTAACAGTTTTCTATTATTAAAAACTATATACGTAATTCCTAATCTGTTACTAGAAATTCTGTTAACAAATTTTCTCGTTACCTTGCCATATTGGTAACACGCATGACACATTCTTTCCACCTACTTTCCATGCCAAATTGCTCCTTTTGAAGATCAGTTAATAGTTTCATGCACGTGTCAACGTGTTACCATCTATCATTGTTTTTGGTGCTTCTATCTGAAAGTTTATGATTTTTTTTTATAGTTTTCTATTATTAGAAATTCTATTTGTAATTCATCTCCTGTTCTGTTTTAGTTTTCAATTACCTTCCACGTAGGTAACACACATTCTTTCCACCTAGTCTCCAAGCTAAATTTCTCCTACTAAAAATCACAGTGAGGACCCTTACGATCCATTGTTCAATTCTCCCTTCTGCTTGCAAAGAAAAAGTAAGACCGGTTGTTTTACATATGTTGTTATCCTCAATTCATTCATGTAAAAACTAATGCATGTTACCATTTCCAATTGGTACGATCTTAACTTCTTACTCACTTTTTTAAAGGTTAACAATGGTCCTAGTTCAGTCCCACCCGCGCAAGAAACAGGAGATGATTGGAATGGGTTTGACATTCCGATGCCCAACTTTCAATTGGTAACTACCCTTACTTACTTTCTACAAATAATTTTTCCCCTTTTTTATTCCCATTGTTTTTAGTACCCAATTAGTGTTCCCTTCATTTTTCCATTTTAACTTTTGATGATGTTTTTAAAAACTGTGTTACTAAATACATGAGATTGATGATGAAGAAGTCCGTGCACAAGATTGTTGCCAGATGGTCATGCCCACAAATGACTTCACTCCACCTTCCAAGAATATGCCAGGATTCTCCATCGGCTCACGTAAACAAAAGAAGATTGATACAGGGAACGCTTTTCATGCTCCAGAGGTCTCAAAAGTTGCTACGCAAGATGTTCACTATATATCAGATTACAATGATGAGCCACAACTTAATATTAACATACATGCTGGTAGTTACATTAAACATTAGCTAGGGTCTCACTGGTCCCCCAATATAGCCCAGCCCCAACCCACTGGATGTTTAAGATTTTGAAACAACGGTACTACCGGCAAAGAAGCCTAGGAAGCCTATGCCTTACATGCTATCCCCATTTGTTGGGTCATTCTCATCTGGCTATGATAGTCCTCTGCAACAAGGACTAAATTTCGTATACAAGTTTTGCATCGAGATTCCAGACCCAATTGATGCGGACAACTTCAAAGCATGGTTCACAGTGGGGCTGCATGAGAGAAATAAGTAATGTGCTAGATTGTCTGCTTTTTTGTTCTAGCTATTCCATTTTTTTCCTCTATTTATTCTTTCTCCTAACTTGTTACCAATTTTTAAAGAATGGTAATCTAGAACCAATCTGCTTTTTTCTTATTAGGAAACGAAAATTCTAGAGGGACTTCCTTGATATACGTCTGTCTATGCTTCTTAGGACAGTGAAGATGGATCAGAAGATGTGGTTGTCCGATTTGTAAACTCCAGGGACAGCTTTGAATGCACAGGTGCATTATCCAATTTCTATATTATGGCTGGTTATGATTTCCTGTCTAATTTGTTCTTTCTAAGTGTAAGATAGTTTAGGGATATACTGGGTTTTAATATATTCTTATATCTGTACTGTTTTCTTTTTTTCTAGCATATGGATGTTATGTTTCACTTCTTCAGACGGTATATAGCATCATTTTTGGTAAATTCAAGCAGGACCACGGCAACAAATGGCATTTTCAGTACTAGGGTGTAGGCAATTCACCAAACTGAAAGACTAACTCAGATATACTCTAGTACATAAGCGTACAAAGACAACAAATTGCTTAAAGGGACTGTATTTGTAGCATGGTATTAGCTGGGCTTTGGTTGACCATGTGTTCTTGCTAGTTTTTATGCAACTCAAAACCACTGGATATTGGTGGTTCTAGATATGGGTAATTGTAGGCTTGACATATACAATTCAATGCGGAAAAATATCCGGATGATGTTATTATCGAGTCAATTGCGCATTCTCAGTCTGCCATTCTGTTGCTTGCTAACAAAGCGGGAGTTTTACACGAACTTATACGTATGACATGTATAGATTGTCGAGTGGTTGCTGGTGTTCCTCAATAGGAAAATGGGTACGTGTTGTCATAATGTATTTCATATTTCTATATTGTTTCCGAATTATTCATATTGTTTCCTTGTTTTTTTGTAACAATTGTTTACAGAATACCTGTCTTCTTTTCCTTCTCGCAGGGATAATTGTGGAATTTTTGTAATCAAGTATTCTAAATACATATTTAGGAACAAACTTCACAAGATGGCAAACCCTTTTGATACAATTACTGACTGGACAAATATAGAGACTGTTGTTCAAATATCTCAAAGAGAATCAGGCTTGACAGTGTTATATTCTGATTTGACAATGGATGTTCTAGTTGTTAACTCATGTGGATTGTGTTTTGACTTATTAAATATTTTAAGAACTATTACTATTTTTTCGCTTTTTGCTTAGACAAAGGGTATTGAAAGACAGTATTTTATTTTTTAGGCATTATGAAGGAAAATGGAAAATAGTTTTTCAATTATCAGTCTTTGAGATCGCAGTTGTGTAATTACTTTGTTGATTTGTGTAATAATAAAATGTTATTTTGTTAAGTTTTAGCCCATCACAGTTTGTGATGCTCCTGATGACACTGTTTGTGCTTACATTGTAGCAATTTTTTTGTTTTACTCCTTGATATATGGATTGATTCCTAGGTTTGTTGGGATGGTGTTTGTTGTTTGTCTATTAGAAGGTTGTGGTGTTCCTCTTAATTGAATCTCATTCTATCAAAATGCTGCCAGAATACTCTCCTGGTCTGACATCATTTTTTTACTGATGTCAGTAATGATACCATTTTTACATAACTGATGTCATTATAATTTTATTGTTGATATAATTTTTTTTAACTTTTTTTTTTAAATGTGGTCAGATTATTGTTGTGACAATAGGGATTGCTGCATTGGTGTTGCCCAAGTCTTTTTTTAATACCCATGAATTTATTCTAGTAACAGGACCTCATTCTAATTCTTGCACAGCCACCCTTTCAGGAAAATTATAAAATGTGGGCATTTATACATGTAATAGGACCTTTATTCTGCTGCTTGAACTGTACCTTACAGGAAATTATAAATTGTGGGCATTTATGTTGTTAACAGGATCTTACTCTGACGCTTGCACTGTTACGTTTTAGGAAATTATAAGTTGTGTGTCTGTTACCATCATTGGTAACAATTAGTAATAGTTGTTGCCTTGATAAGAGATTTCCAAATTCCCCTCTTCCTCCCCATTTTTTTGTTGTTGACAAGACAATATTTATATGCTAGACTACTAGTAACATTGGGATCAGCATCACCCCCTTCCCCACAAATTTTGTTTGGCTGATATACTTATAGTTTCGTTTGTTTTGTGTTACTATGTTAAGCAACAATGATGTTGATTGTAATGTTACTAGTAATATAAATTAATAGAATTGTTACTTCTTCACTAGTGTTTATCAACAATTTACAAGTGTACCAGGACAACCGAAAAAGCTAACCAATAACCCCTTAAGTGAAACTATGCTGCTCACTAGGATAGCAAAGCCAATGCAAGTATCCAAAATTAGTTAGTGCAAATACTTGAATTTTAAGTCCTTAGCAACCAAACATCTCATAGCCCAATGAATCAAAAAATAGATCAAAAATCAACACATTACTGAAAAAAAATTAACTTTAAAAATATTAGCAAAGATTTATAGCACCAATCCACCAGATGTGCACTAATCACCAAAATCAATCCAATTGTACATAAAACACCCATAACTATTTGTTACCAACATATTTTAAATCACATATTCCAATCATGAGTTATAATCATGTGCACATTGTACAAAACATCGCACAGTATTATCCAATAACCCCTTAACGGAAACTATGCTGATAAACATGATAGCAAAACCAAATGTAGTTATTCAAAATCAGTTAACGAAAAAACTGAAATTTAAGACCTTACTAGGCAAATGTCCCATGCCCCAATGAATCAAAAAACAAATGAATTTTAAAAAAGAAAAACTTTAAACAATGTAAGTAAAGATCTCTAGCGCCGGTTCACTACACGTGCATTGATTACTCTATTCCAAAATAATTTCTACGCTAATCGAAGAGCAATCCAATTATACATAAAATGCCCAAAACCATTTGTTACTAACATATTTTAAATCGTATATTCTATTCATAAGTTATAACCATCTGTACATTGTAAAACATCTCACAGTATGATCAACTATTTTTGCAACCAAGTAACACTATCTTGGCCAAAACATTTTAGTAAAAAGGCACAAAATCATCACAAATCAGGTTTCACAGCTCTTGAATCTAACGCCTTAGTGAGATGACATTCCACAAACCAAGTGAATCAAACACTAAGTCTTGACATAAAAAATAAAACATTAATCAGCATAGTAAGTATATCCATGAGCAGTGCACTAGATGTGCATTGGTTTTTTAAATCTAGAACACTTTGAATGATAACTATCATAGGTACGAATAGGAAATAACTACTGACCTATTGCCCTTCTGCTCTAATTATCTATTCTCTGGTGGCATGTTTATGCTTCTTTGGAGCACTAATGATAGGTGCTTGAGGATTCCTA
Source organism: Nyctanthes arbor-tristis (assembly GCA_963692815.1). NCBI lineage: Eukaryota > Viridiplantae > Streptophyta > Magnoliopsida > Lamiales > Oleaceae > Nyctanthes > Nyctanthes arbor-tristis. Next base: position 92,919 of record CAVNYN010162485.1, read on the forward strand.
CACCTTTGTGCAAGTTTCCATACTGCCCACATGTTCTGCAAATACTGTCCTCCTTCCTTCAGCTCAGGACTTGTACCGGCCTTTTTTAGGCCTGCCAGGCCTCCTCCTTATTGTCAGTGGCAAAATTTTGTGTAGCAAGTATGTTAGCTGGCACATCTCCTTCATCAACATTCCCCAAATGGTTGATATGGCCATTGTGCACCTTCAGTGAATTCTTAACCGTGAAAAACTCTAAGGAGTACTTATACTTGTCCTTGTGTGGGGCTGATATAACTGTTATCCCATGCTGAAATGGTAGCTCATCAAATAGGAACTTGACACATGTGCACATTTTATCATCAAGGTTCATCGTATAGTGTAGAATGCCATTAAACACGTGATAACATAGATCTCGAATCGGGTACACCTACAAACAATAAGTTTAAAGACGTGTTACTAACCAATTTATGGAGTGATGATTCAGTTTATTAAGAACAATGCATACATCAACTGAATTTGTTACATCTAATCTCATACATAAATCCATGTTTTTTGTTAGTGTGATTTCCTATTTTGAACATAGTGGTGTAAATGTAGAGTTTACTTCTTTACGCCGTCGGTCAAACCACCTTTGGATTAATGACCGTATACATTCCAATCGCTCTACAATCCTTTGATTCTCTAAATATGGCATGAAAATCTATTAACGGGCATGTATGCCCTTGACCAATTCTCGAAACGTGCCTTCTCCTTTTTTCTTTTTCTTTTTCTTTTTTTTTTTTTAAATTTTTGGTACACAGTAGTTTGTTAAAACACCAACAACATACGGTCAATTCATGGTAACAAAACATTATATGATGTTATTACAACTAGCAACTAAACCACAAGATCACTGTATTCATATAGCATAACATTTTAAGAATGGGTATCTTACTATCACTACAAGAACTTGACACGTGCACATTTTATCATCAAGGTTCATCGTATATTGTAAAATGCCATTAAACACGTGATAACATAGATCTCGAATCGGGTACACCTACAAACAATAAGTTTAAAAGACGTGTTACTAACCAATGTATGGAGTGATGATTCAGTTTATTAAGAACAATGCATACATCAACTGAATTTGTTACATCTAATCTCATACATAAATCCATGTTTTCTGTTAGTGTGATTTCCTATTTTGAACATAGCAGTGTAAATGTAGAGTTTACTTCTTTACGCCGTCGGTCAAACCACCTTTGGATTAATGACCGTATACATTCCAATCGTGCCTCTACAATCCTTTGATTCTCTAACTATGGCATGAAAATCTATTAACGGGCATGTATGCCCTTGACCAATTCTCGAAACGTGCCTTCTCCTTTTTTCTTTTTCTTTTTCTTTTTTTTTTTTTAAATTTTTGGTACACAGCAGTTTGTTAAAACACCAACAACATACGGTCAATTCATAGTAACAAAACATTATATGATGCTACTACAACTAGCAACTAAACCACTGGATTCATATAGCATAACATTTTAAAAAAGGGTATCTTACTATCACTACAAGAAATTCGTGCTAATACTACAAAATTCCCACATACAAAATGAAATTTGTATGCAAAGTTCTCTTTTTCCTACAAAAAAGGCATTTTATAGGGATAGTATTTTCCCTACAAAATTTTTTCCACATACAAATGAGATTTGTATGCAAAATTCTGTTTTCCCTAACAAAATGCATTTCGTAGCAATAGAATTTTCCCTACAAAATTATTTTCTACATACAAAATGACATTTGTATACCAAGTTCACTTTTCCCTACAAAATAGCATTTTGTAGTAGTAAGATATTTTCGCTACAAAACTATTTCAGCATAAAAAGTGAAATCTTTATCCATAGTTTTCTTTTTGCTACAAAAAAAGCATTTCGTTGCTATAGTACATACCTTACAAAATTATTTCTGCTGACAAAAATGATTTGTAGGCAGAAGTATAAATCCTCTAGATCATTTTTAATAATTTCCCACAAAACAATATTTTTTTACGATTTTTATTTTCTACACAATTTTTCCGCTTAAAAATGAGATTTTTTGGTAGTATTACCTCATCCCTGCTTAAAAAAAAAATCGTGGCTAGGTTATTAATTTTCCTCACAAAATTATTCTTACATGCAAAATGAGATTTGCGCATATGTTTTCATTTCTCTGGGTGACATCTTGTAAAGATGTATAGTTTTCCTATTAAATTTTTGCTACCAAAGTAAAAATGGTAAGAGTTTTCTTTTTCCCTCAAAACAACTCGTAACTAAAATTTTTTCACGCCTCATAAGACTATAATTTGATATGAATGTTTTAAAATAAAAACGCTTATGTCTACAAACATTTAACAACATATATTATCAAGAAAGATATATCTTTGGTTCATACTTGGTGGTTTGGGGAGGGGGGACTAAGTTAAGATATATCTTTTGCACCAAAAAAAATTGTTTTTAGGAAAACATTCGTTTTCCTTAAAGGAGAAAAATAGAATTTATTCTTTTTAAAAGGAAAAGAAAATATAATTTAGAGAAAGAACGCTTTAATAAAATCTAATAAACTATTCTAATTTTTCAATGATTGAAATTCTTTGTACATGAATTACATTGGATTTACTCTAATCACCCGGCCCATCACGTGTTACTATTACTGGCCGTTCCCAAATGCCTCCACTCTTCGTCTCAAAACAAAATTTGAGAATCACTCAAGTTGAAATTGGGTCTAGGTTGTCTCTATCTCTAGATCTAAGTCCAGAGATTTCTCAAAAAATTTGCCAGAAATGAGTAGCGAGCCGATCTCTATAATTTCTTCGATTGGATAATTGAGAACGAAAAACAACTAGCTATTTTATAGGTATGGAAAAATGAGTAATTCTAAATTGCTTATTACTAGCTGAATTGATTCTTAGTTTATATTTTCCTTTTATTTTATATTTGGCGTAGTTTATTAGACATATTGATTGATAATGGATGTCACATGTAATTAGGTGCTTTGGCAGTTTAGTGCTTTGATAAGAGCTTCATGTTCTTTTGAATGCAATTGTTTATTCCTTTAATTTCTTATATGCAGTTGTCGTCATTAACATACCGTTGGACCGGATGATTATTATAAGTTTCCTATTGATTTTGCTCTAGTTTTAATAAATTATTATAGCAACTGGAATGGATGTTTGATGATAATGTAGCTCTTGTAGGGTATAGACAATTATTTCCTTAATCTATAATTCTCTTTAAACTATGCTAGAAGGATTTTTTTTTTGGAATAGTGCGCTAGAAGGATGTGGGGTAAGCATAAAAAGTTATAAGATGACAAATATTTATACATTTATTTATTTATTTGGTGATTTTTTATTTGAAAACAAGGAAAAAGTAACTTTCTTACATAGTCAACATACTTTAAGTGATTATTGACATGGCTCTAAGATAAAGAAAACAAACACTATTTGAAGTTTACAAGAATGGGGAACATAAATATTGATTTGAAAGTTTAAATGAAATCGATAATTGACAAGCCAATGGAAATTATATTGTTGTATTCCCTATAGATATGTTAAGATGGTACCTTTACAATTTTTACGGCTTCAGAAGTTGAAAGTTCTTTTCTACTTTGTAATTTCTGATTTTATCAATTTCATATAAATTGTTTTTCTTTTCATTTTTGGATGACACTTGTTACTTTAAGTAAGCTATATATGATTTAATTATCTCAAGCTATATGTAAATGCCAAAGTATAGTACATTTAGTGGCATAGATATACATTCTATGTTAAAAAGCCGAACAAATTGGCATTATGAGTTATCTTATTTTTCTAATAGTCTATGCCACATTGATATTTCCTTTTAAACTAGAATAATAGTGGCTTTATTTGTAATGCATTGATTTTCAATTAAGAAGAAATTTTCGGCAGTATTTTATTTTATATATTTCATAGGGTTAAGGAAGTGGGCCTTGATAGCAAGTTTCTTTCAATTCAAATTGTAGTAAGGTATGTCTGTACAATTCAATAACTATGTGTACATTTTATATTTACAATGAAATATTTAATCATGTCATTAACTTTAATTTTTATTTTTCCTGTAGACGCTTTATGGGATGCAAATGCGGATGAAGATAAACTTTCATGAGACACACAACCACGAACAAGAATGAGTAGAATATATAATTCTCAATGACATATCATGTAATCTTCCATAGAAACAGTTGTGTTTCTAGATTTTTAGATGTTAAAATTATCAATAGTTTTGCTTTTGCCTATGGTACAGTGTATGAATTGAATTTAATGTTAAATTGTTTTTTTTAATATAAGTGAAATTGTTGGTATTATTATTCGTGTTTATTATGTGTCTCAATATTATTTTCAAGCCAGCTAAATTAACTAGTTTAATATGAAAAACAAATAGAATATAAAATGGGTACTATTCCTAAGATCTCATTCATTGTTACGATAATTTAATTAGTCTACAATATTAAATTTTCATGAATATTTTATTTGCAGGGTAAGGTAATTTTAGTCTACAAATAACATTCCTTATAAAAGTTTTCTATGATACAAACTATCCTTAGTCGACAAATATATATTTATATGGAAAGAATTTATTCCACGAATTATAATTGTCTCCAAAATGGAGTTTAGCCTACAAGTGATTCTCCTGACAAAAAAATACTTGTGACGAAAAAGATTTTTTGCCTACAAATGGCTCTTCCTACAAAAATTTATTTATGACCAAAGTGATCTTTTCCCAACAAATATATTTGTGTAGAACGCACTTAGAATACAAACCATATTTGCCAGCAAATGGTTTCCCGGGCAAGGTTTTAGCCGACAAAGTTGTAAATTTTGTCTTCTCAACCCTCTCGCTACAGTGTTTGCCCCACAAAATTCACTACAAATTTTTTTCGTCTCAAAAGAGTTTTTCCTACAAATTCTTACTTTTCCCTACAAATTTTGTTTGTAGAAAAAGATAAAAAATCTTATAGTGTATGTATCTATAGATATCATTGCTGCATTTTTTAATCTGCCTCATATACATATGAAAGTCTTGCTTTGTGCAAGCCCTTACTACTCTATTGAAGTGCTCTTCTACCTTTGTAGCCTTCTTGTCGTACTCCTTTGCATTGTTGAATAGGTAGTATGTGCATGTAACATGAGTTGCATTCATAAACACTTGATCAGCCATCTTCGAAACGTTGTGGTGTCTGTAAAAGACAATACACAATCCTTCTTTCTTGCCAAATGTGTTTTTCAATCAGTTGAGGGACTACCCTCATGACTCATCACCCTCAGCGTCACCTATGCCAAAAGACAATAATCAAATCCTATTGTTACCATTCTATGTACATACAATGAATGTCGTTCCACCATAAATACCATTGAGGTAAGTTGCATCAACCACAATTACTGGCCTGCTATATTTCCATCCTATAGATGTTCCTAGCGCGACAAAGCCGTACTTAAATCATCTGCAAATACACTAGAAGTAAATCTTTGGCAAACTCTGTATAAATACACTAGAAGTCTCTAATATGACCTTCATGGGTTACCCCAAATCATCTACAATGCTCGTTCATGCACTCGCCAGACTTTAATATAGCTTAGGCTTAGTAGATACCTCTCTTTTATATTTGCACCTATATCTGTAGCAGTTTATATTGTTCTGGTATGCATGAACTTGTACTTTATGATATGAGAAATCAATTCCCTTGAAGAATTTTTATACATCCCAGTCAAGAAATCAAATGAACATACATGTTGCCCATTAATCCATGTTATCTTAAACATCTCAGTTTTACAAATAGATTTTGCTCGTAATCTCCACACACATTTTGATTTAGCACATTTCACATGATATGTTGACTTGTAGAATTTCGTACGCAATATTCACATCGATTTTTTACAGCAAGTTAAAGAAAGTCCTGTTTGGTAACGAATAATTTCCCAATGATAATGCTGTCACTATCCATCTGTGAAACAACTTCAATCGAGGGATTGTCATCATTATCAATATGTCTAAATACAATATTGTACATTTCCACACCCATTTGTTCATTTGTAGGGAGCTCTATAAGTGGTGGTGCTTCCATACTGTCATAACTTAACGTGAGTGGTTGCATCATGTTGTCATATAGCTGGGGATTACTCCGAAGTCTATCTGATGTAGATTTATTTGTCTGTGTACATTTGACAGGTATTAGATACTTGTCAATTGCTTTTGCCACTTCTTTCAGCAGTAGGTAGAATTGCAAGGATGATTCGTTGGATAGCTTGGTGAAAGACCCTGAGTTGGGCAGTTTGTATTTTAGGTTAAATCAGTATTTTTTGAGACTCTTGCCAAGTTCAACAAAAGTAATGTCTTGAAGTTGTTGAAATGAACAATCCTCTAGGGAGAAGTAATCTGTGCTCACGTAGCCAACCAGTTCATTTTTTGGAGGTCACCGACCATTATACATCAACACTACACTTGTTCTTTCGATATTTTCTTATCGATTGAGGATGCAGGGTAGTAACAAATTGATTCCAGCTTTTCCGTTCTGAAGGAATAATAGTATATGTAAGATATCTCTTTGATTTCTGCTTTACAAGGACTACTTTGTGGATTTAATTAGTCGCAATCGTTGTTTTGAATTGCACCGAGCAATTTAGAGGGGTGATGGCAAATATGATTCTGTTATTATCTTCATTATGGCATGATTATAAGATGTAGCGAAAAATCAATTTCAACTGTGTGCTGATACTTAGGATTATGTTAGCAAATTTTTTTTTTTATTTTAATGGTTGAATACATAAAACTTTTTCTATTTCTTATTTTTTTACAAATATGATTCTGTTATTATCTTCATTATGGCATGATTATAAGATGTAGCGAAAAATCAATTTCAATTGTGTGCTGATATTTAGGATTATGTTATCAAATTTTTTTTTATTTTAATGGTTGAATACATAAAACTTTTTCTATTTCTTATTTTTTTATTTTTTCTTCTTTTCTACCTTTTTTTTGGGTATATATTTGAAATATATGGAGGCTATTATTGCAAATCGTTTGATTGGGAAGGGTATAAATGAATTGTTTGGTGGGGTTTTACTGCAAAAGTAATGATGTATCCCATTTTGGGTTTAAAGTAGCGGCCACATTCATGAAACTTAGAACAAAAAATAAGGAAACATTAGGCGTTTCAGGCCCTTTTTGGGCTCATTTGCGATTTCCCTAATTCGTTGGCCTTTTTCGCAAATTTTAGGTGTTATATAATATTTAAAAAATGAGTAAAAATGGTAAATGAGTTCTTGGATTTAATTTGGCAGATTATTTGAGAAAAAAGTTTGCATAAATATAAGAACTGGAATTTGAATGTTTCTATGAAGTTGAGACTTAAAATAGGTCAAAGGAACTCAATATGCTAATGATATTTGATTTTTGGAAGATTATTAAATTTCAGATTCAATACATCGACCTTAAGAATTCTTGAGAATTTATTTTATTTCAACGATTAAATTTTTAAATTTAACATTGACTAGATGAGCACGTCAGCGGAGTATGACTTTTCAAACTTATTCTAGGCATGTCATAGCAACACGTGTATTAAAATAAAACTTTTAAATAAAAAAATTTTCCGGTCGCTACAGTAATAGGGAGTGTTCTAAAAGTAAGCTCTTGGTCTAAATACACTTAAATCTATAAAGCGCAAAGTATAATGAGACACCAAGCACAAAGTATAACAAGACACATCTAAGCATACACCTATATATGCTTCTTAGAACATGCATAATAGGAATGTCCCAAGAAAGTGAAGTATTATTATTAATCAAACTTGGATAAAAACAATAGTAAAAGTAGGATTGCCCTTTGCCAATATTTTAGTGAATGTTTCATGGTTCGACTCCGACGTGGTATGATTGGAACCACGGGCTTTCTTCCATTGTGTGATAAGTAAAACATGCAAGTCTTACCTCAGAAATACTCCTATTTATTAGTACTCCAATGTAGCGGCTTATGCAAGTATGTAAAAAATGCTAAAACCATGCCTAGGAGAGTGAAAGATATATTCTACAGAAGTCCAAGAATCCATGTTAAAAATTTTATTATATAAGAAATAAACACGGGATAAACAAATTGCAAAGAATTTACAGAGCCTCGAATTATTAAAAAAGGGAAGAAATATCACTCGAATCTCATCATTTAGCAACCGTAATCTTAAATATAATTAGCTACAGTCCCTAGGATCACAATCATTAAAAAAATATATTGAACGATATGAAATCAAATTTTGATACATGTTTCAAAAAAACTACTATTGTTTCAAAACAAGACCCAAAAGAAGGATATGAATTCAATTTTGATACATTAATTAATGGAGGATAAAATGGACAAACCTTGCTTGAAGTTGAGGAATTGTTGTTGAACTTGGGGAGAAGAGTTCTTGAATGAAATTGACTGCAAACAAGGGCTTCTAAAGGATACATTGTTTTTCCCCTTTGCAAACTAATGTTTTTTTTGGAGGGGGGGTGGACGTTTTTAATGTATTTATCTATGTTTTTTTAAAATAAAAAAAGCCCAATATTAGAAGTTACATGGAATTCCAATTTCCTGGAAAACAAAAAACATACCCCCAAAGGAAAATGTTTTCCTTGTTTTCAAGGATAATATGGTCACGTGACCAAAGTAGGCAAATGTTTTCCAGGGAAAAAAAACCAATCAAACGCAGCTAAAGTGGGAATTTAGGTGGAAAGTCGACATTTTCTAGGGAAAATTCTTGAAATCAAACACACCCTAATGGAAATTTTCCATTTTCCTGCCAGTTGCAAAATGAGATTATTAGAAATAGTTACTTGCAAGCAGTTACTTTTTTTCATGAAACATTTACAAGAAGTTAGTACAATGTAACTGTCACATGTCTCACAAGATCTATAAAACAGATAAAATAATACTGAAAATCATCGTGCTGATAATTTCTGAAACTCTGTCCTTTCTTCTACAAAATCCAACCACGTCAAATGCTATACTTTTGAGGGATGTGAAGGAAACTCAACAATGGCGTGTGAATATCCAAGCTGCACGAAAATGGTTTGTTCCACAGCTGTTGAAATCTAAGAACATTAGAAATGCTTTTTCTAGATAAAGATGGAACTAGAATTCAAGCAACAGCGGTAGATTATGTAATTGAGCAGTCTGACAGATATATTCATGAATATCAATTTGTTTGCATGAGATATGTTTCTATTGGAGAAAATGTAGGCATTTATTGAGTAACAAGTCATCCACATCGTCTTCATTTCACAAGTAATACTTTTATTGATGAAACAATTCAGAAAAATTTCCCTTTCAACATTTACAATTTCCGCTTGTTTGATGAGATACAAGATACATGCCATTCTGAACAAGCACCTATGTTTGGTGATACTTTGCTCCCCTTCTTTGTTTTAATACTTTTTTTTAAGAAAAAGATTTGTTGTTCTTACTTTTTCCCTGTTTCTTTTCTCAATATTGCATTAAGTTAATTCTCTTAACTTATTTATGCATAGATATCATAGGGGAGCAGACAATTCTACAATACGTGTTTCTACTGACAATGGAGTAGAAAGAAAAGTCGAGTTGAGATTGGAAGATTCAGAGTAAGATAAAACTTAAAATAAATTTTATATGTTAAAATTGTTTAACTATAAACAGAAATCACTTTCATTGCTATAATTTATTTCCGCAGAAAGTTTATTCATGTGACATACCAGCTATGAAAAGGCAACGTGATAAGAGAACAAGTGGTGGCCATGTTGGTGAGAATGATGATAGTTCATTGCCAAAGAAGAGCCGTAACATAAGTGGGGATGATGCAAACTAATATATGCTAGAGTATCAGCTTATAATGACAGATATTATCTATCCTAAAATTATTAGTTATTTGTTAATTGTTGTCCTGAACACCTACTTTTATATATGTTTTGTTTCTGTTTAATTGTTATGTAGTTTTGAATTTTTATTGGATGCTTGAGTACTTGTTCTATGATTATATTTGAATATATATAACTTATGCAATTCTAGGATTTATAAGCAGTGTTTATGTTGTTTATATTATATAGTTTCTATAACTTTGTTGCTATATTGTGAATAATCCTAAAGTTTAGAAATATTATTAAATTTATATGCTTAGAATTTGTAACAAATACTGATAGCTTGAGTTGATGTCCAAATAATACGAGCTAAGTATTTGGGAATGCAATAATAATACAAAGAATTGTAAGAAAGCTAAACTCATGTTTTTGTACTTAAAGAGATGTAAAAAGAAACACAAAATTGAATGGTATTAGGAGTCAGATGTTTTTATCTTTTTTTTTTATTGGTTTTGTTGCTTTTTGTGCCTTATTATCTAGAGGAATCATGCCTTTGCAACTTTTACAGTTGTATCTAATTTTTTAGCATCGACTACACTTCACGATCATTTTTCTCTCAGCATGGGATCTGTATCTTTTTTCTGTTGGTCTTCCAAAACTTTTTTTTATTTGGGGCAAGTACTAGCTTTGACTGTATGTGTTGTCGTATATCCCAGTCATTTTCATTTAGGACGAGAAATACTATCCCTTAGAAGGTTTCCAGATACTACATCTTTGTGTAATACTTGGAGTAGTACTGATATTTATCTAGTTGCAGGGTACCAATGATTGTCACTGTATGTGTACAAGGTATTTGGTCTGTCTGGAATACCATGCAGCTGCAACTATTATTCTGAATATCAACAGTATGTGTGATGATATCATCTTTCACTTCATGCATATTCTGGCCTGTTGGGGAAACCTACATGTTGAAGATATATGGTGTAAATATGTGATATGTAGTGCCAACATTGTTTGTTAAAGAATTCTGTTTTAGAAACTGATACATGTAGATTGTTGCATTCCACTATCCAACTACGTAATATGTTTTCATCCTTTGTTACCAATGTTGTGAATGTTGAAGAGGCCTTGTTTCTGTTTTTGAATGTCCATTGCTGAAGAATGTGTTGGAGTGACTCCAACAGGGCAAGGATGGGAAAGTCTTTTGCTAATTTTATGACAGCATTCACTGACTCAACTATATTAGAAGTCATGGTACCATATCTGTTTCTCGGCATGTATCCCACTAACTAGTTTTCATAACCAGCGTTAAGCTATGAGTCACACATATTAAAATGATTAGAAAGAAATAAATTTAGAAGGCAGTTTATTATTTTAACAATAAGTAACATCATTATTTATTTAGGAATCAGTAGTAACGTAATTTTATATATCGTTTGCAACAAGAACATGTAATCAGCAGCTGAATTAACTTTTTCACTAAGTTTTTAGTTTGTATGCTCTGTTTAGTGTCCAACACTCTATAATAGTTTTAGGTTGCAGTAAGGGCGTAGTCATTATTATCAAATAGGTAATTTTTTTAATGCTTTTGAAATGTAAAATGAGTAGAATTACATACTACATATCCTCTGATTCCCTTGCCAAGTTTGTCCAACATTTTCATGTAATGTTCAAAGCCTGTTAGTATGTATGCACATACAGTAGCATTGAATGACTTTCCAATTTTTTTCCCATGTTTTCTGTAGTTGATTCGTAAGTATTTCAATATGTGGAATGAACAAGCACCATTGAATGCATATGGATACACAATAGAGACTACATGTTCTATACCTAAGTGACGGTCTAAAATTATGCATAGGTGATCTCTATCGCCACAAATTTGCTTGAGGTTTTTGAAGGACCAAGTCCATGAGTCATTGTGTTCACTGTCTCCAATACCAAATGCCATTGGCATCTTGTGTACATGTTGTGAAAAGTGTACCTCTGTACGGCCCCTCAGCTATGTCCCATCTACAATAATAACTGGCCTACAATGCTTCCAGCCTTGTATTGAGGGTGCCAAAGCTAGGAAGAGATATCTGAATCTGTTGCTGTCATCCTTCTCAATTTTGGCCACAGATCCAGGGTTTGATTTTTCCAGCATGTACAGCTATGCTGGTAGTTTCTAATAAGACTATGTTAGGTTACCATAGACTGTTGCTAGTGATTTCTCTCTCTCTCCCTCTATGATTTGTCATATATTATGGTAACTTTATAGTTGTCTCTCTCTCCCCTTCTATGATTTGTCATATATTATGTTGACTTTATATTTGTTCATGATGTCTGTTTGTACATCATTTAGGGTGTAATGTGCTTTGCTAGAAGTGAACTTGTACTGAATTGTTGCAGAAATAGCTGAACTTCTTAGCTATATGTGACCAGCATAGTTGCTATGTGTAGGGCATATGTGATAGTCTCTGATCTCTTTTATGCAAAATATGTCTGTTTGTCTAAGTCTTGATGATCTAAATGCCCAGTTGCATTCTGAAGCAGCATACTTGACAACATAATCTTTCTTGTCAGATCTTCTAACTTAGTATTGGAAGCAATTCTTTCTTGCATATAGGGATAAACTCATCTTCAGAACTAATTAGTTGCAATAAGCACATTCTTTTTGCAAGTTGTCTGGAGAAGGTTTTGTGATGATTTCACGATCTCGTTTAGCTGTCAAAGGATTGTACTGAACTGCATTCATATATCAGTAAGGATTTACTGTAGAGGCAGTGAAGCTTCATTTATGCTGAATTCTTGATTTGTGATTTGTCTATTTGGGATGATATATCGTGTGTTATTAACGTCAATGCACAAAGGGTATACTGCTGGGTTTGTGTGCATTTCCTTCATGTTTAAATAGTAGAAAAAGTTGCTGTTGCTGGTAATCGTGACATGTGGTAGATCTTCTCCAACGACGTACTTGACTGTTATTGCATGTTGTGTTTGCTCTAGGTTCATCTCTGCACAAATTGTTTGTATTAGCTAGTTGTAAGTGGAGTTGATTTGTACGACTATGCCCCATATCTCTACGCCTATGTATTAGTTGTTATGATTCCAATATCTTTCAGTCCTTAAAAGAAATACTAGTGTCTGACATGGCTGCATAGAAATTATATTGAATTGAGTATACAAGTAACATGTATTGAGAGTGATTTCAAGGGCAATATCACTGCAAAAGGCTTCAAAAAAATAACATTGAATTCATTAAATATATATGTTTAACAGTGACAACCACAAGCTACATATATCCATATTGATTCCAGTAACAATATCAGTCAAAATGGCTTCAAAAACTGAGATTGAATTCTGTAAAGATATATGGTTATAGAGATAACTACAAGCTATATATATTCAGTTCGAGAAGTGCGGATGTGTGTAAAACATTTGCTTCCCCACTTTGCCCTTAACTTTTTCTTTTAATACCAACAATGTCCCTATAATAATTGTGTAAATATCTAATATTTAAAATGTTAGTGAATGGCATCTTAATTAAGCTTGAAAAGTTCCATCTTTGCATTATGATATAACATGCAACGCACGCTTATACTACTTGTCATTCCAAAATCAAGGTCAGGAATCACAATTCATATGCATTGCTATGTATTATCAGTAATAACTCCATTATTATCTATTGGTATGTTTCTGTAGATAATATAATAGAACACTATAAATTCCTATGCTTTTATTCTATATGTTATGCATAATTTTAACCACAATTTGAAGATTATAGATACTATATGTTATGATTGGATTGGTTGAATTTAGTAAATCTAGAGATTTTGTTTCATTATATGAATTAAATCTCTATTTCATATCATCTAATAGTTTTCACCAAATTGAGTCGAGCAGTGGAATGTAAGGTTACCTAACAAATAATAATACATGATACTATTTTTGTGTTATTTAATTATTTATGTGTAGATTAGGGGGCAGATATAAAGGGGTGTCAAGTTATGCTTGGACGTATCCCATTATGGCAAAAAGCCAATTTTTTGGCCATATAAGTATTTTTTTAAAAAAATTAATACCCAAATTAGTATTAATTTATATTTTCGACACATGTCAATATAGATGGCTGTCTCGGCCCATTTGCCCGAAATAGAACCTTATAAAGTATAATATAATTATACATATAATTACATTCCATATAATTATACGATTACATTTATGTTCAAAATTTATCATTTGTTTATAGATAAATAAATCATATATACTTAGAAGCGGATTTCTTTAAAAAAAAAAATCATATATAGTGTATCATATATATTGTTTCAATGAATTTAGGCACAATTTATATTTATATATATTTTTTTATTTTTTTCAATTAAGTGAACCATATTACATATTTACTATATGGACATGTATTTGAACAATTTTAATTTAAATGTGTTAAATTAAAATTTTATATATTTCATAAATCACACAATTACATATATAATTGAAATTAAAATAAAAATTTCAAATACTTGACAAGATGCTACTTTTCAAATAATTCATATATGTTCCAAGTTACATGGACGTACGTTACATTTTTATAATGTATTTTCCTTTAAATTAATATTTTTATTAAACAGTAATAACTTTTTTTTTTTTACCTTTTTTTGTTCAGTAATGGATATATATGCAATTCTTTGGTCTGTGAAGTATTTGAAGTTTTAATTTAAATTTTGGATATACTAATAATAGTTTCATTTGAAATTATTTTCGTTCTAAATTTTCAAATTTCCATTTTATTATATAACTGAGTTTTCAAATATTTTAAAACTTCTTGGTTAGATTTTTTTAAAAAAAATTATTATAATTGCATATTTCCATGATTTTAATTGTATTATTTTATGCAAATGTCAAACTTTATTGATTCAATGAGCATAATATGTGGATCTAAGAGATCCTTCTCATAGTTAGTATTGTAATGCTTTTTTTTTGCTTTGGTGAGCGAATGATAAGCGTTACAATACTTGCCGATTTCCTAATTTTTTGAGATGCTGCATGCAAGGCAAAGTGTAGCGTACTCTGATGCCAGACCCTCCATAGATGTTTAAAGATTTTTTTATTTGGAACTAATACAAGGAATAAATATTTCAAGGATATATTCAGACATTTCAAGGATAATATTCGGACGTATAATACAAAATATACATTTACTTCTATAGGAGAAGAGATTGATAAGAAAATTAATTGTGGTGGTGCTCCTCCAATGTTTCTACATGGGGAAATTATCATCTCATGGGAAGTTTTTCGCTAGTTGAAGGACGATCAGCACAGTTTTTCCAGATGTATGTATTTGATACTGACCATGAAGTATCAAATAGGCTTTCTACAATTGGGTATGTGTTATTCATTAAATATGCTACATGTAATATAGGACATGTAGTTTTTCTTTCTAATGACTCCCTACGTCTCATAAAAATAGGCCTATATCAATTTTTCAGTAGATTAAGAAATGAAGTGGTTGGAAATACAAAATTTACAGTTACTTCCCAAATATGCCTTTATTCAATATTGAATCACTCTTGTATTTAATCAATATATTCATTAAATGGACTGCGGTGTATTTGAAAAGAAAAATTATTCACCCTCGTTTATATAAATGGACTATAATTTGGGACAAATAAAAATAGAATGGTTAATTAGGTAACACGAGGAAATAGTACATGATTTGAAAAAATTGTTGGATGAACACTATGCTTTGGTAAAATCATTCAGAATGGTTCCAGACATAATGTTGCAAAACAAGACATAAAATGTCAAACTTAGACTTTTCAAGAGTTGTGAAAATGAAGATGTGCTATAATCTACCAGATGAAGATGACACTGCTCTTCTGAATGTTGGTGATTTTGAAACCATTCCAGGTGATAAAGATATTACTGTTGAGACTAAGACTGACCAGCTACAAAGAATTAATGAGTGGCATCCTTTGCATTTAGCTTTACAGTCGTTGACTTCTTCTCTTTGGCCAAGATGGTTATAAAGATAATTTTTTATTAAAGGGTGCAACTTCTATCTCATCTTGTTGTCTGAAGTATGTGTTCATAAAAGAATTTTTTGCACACTATATACAAGAAAGGATAGTGAATCACCCAACGTTCTATTTTTCCAAAAGATTATTTCAACAGTTTTTGCTTGATGCATATACTATGGTGGAGACTTCGCATCTGTTATATGTGCGAACCTATAAAAAAGAATTGAGATGTGAATTGTATTGTGGTTTAGCTGATGCATTGTTACGGGGTGATACTAATCTGACACCACTTGGGAAGAGAATATATTTGCCATTATCTTATGTTGGTGGAGCTCAGTGGACGATTCAAAAGTATCAGGATACAATGGCTATATGCAAGTGGGCCGGTTATCCTAATTTGTTTATCACATTTACGTGCAACCCGAAATGGCCGAAGGTTCTTTATTTTCTTAGAACCAAGTGGGTTAAAGGTAGAGGATTGTCTAGATATGTAAAGTGTTCAAAATGAAGTTCGATTTACTTATGAAAGATTTACCGCATAATGCTATTTTTGGGCTAGTTAAAATATTGTGTTTGTTTATGGGATTTTCGTATGTTGTTTATTTTTTGTTTAGCGATGTACACAATAGAGTTTCGAAAGCGTGGACTGCCGCATGCTCATGTATTGCTTTGGCTTATTGATGGCTCTTTGTATTCCACTACAAAGTAGATTGATCGCATAATCTATATATATATACTATAAAAGTAGAAGAGTGGCCAGTGGGCCACCCTTCAATTTCCTGCCTATAATAATTTTCATAGTGTATATCTTTTCCCCTTTTTTGTGTTAATCCTTGGTGTGCACATGCCTTCATACTATTTGCAGGCCCAATCATTATGGTCATTTGCTTCTTTGATAGGATTTTCTGTTACCATTTATTCAATGGGCCCATCCCATTCTCCAAGGAGGCAGACGTTTCTTTCTTTCTTTTCCTTTTTCTTCATCATTTTTTTGGGGAAAAAAATGCCAAAGTTTCTTTTTCTTTTTTTTTCCTTTTTTTTTAAATCGCTAGAAGTTTCTTTGCAGCCAACAAATTATTAAAACCGCTTTGGGATACCCTTTTTCTTACGAGGATTCAACTGTGATTGATTCATATTTATGCAAAGAGTCATCGATCCAGAAAGATGCCGTGATCTCACTGTAATTAAAATCGAAGTTGAAGCATCTTCACTGTTGGCCTTCTGTTGACGATCCTTTTGGATACTCTCAAGGTGGAAAGATTTTCAGTCAATTCTCCATGTAAAATTCTTAATTGACATAACATAAACCTACAGACAGAAAAAAGGGATTTGTCGTTTTAGCATGAATAATTCCGGAGTTTTCTTTGGGTATATTCTACAGGGTAACGATTAATTCTTGATATTCATTGGTAAAAATATTCAATATTTATTGTAGTTTTACTAAAGACAACTTTTGGTCTTTAGTCTGTAAATTTATGTTCGCCGGTCATTTGTTAATTATCTTGAGTTCAAGATCAATAAATGAAATTTGTTTCTTACCGTGGCTGTGGAGACAAGGGCTTCAATTTTAAACGGTGGTTCTAGAATTTTGCCATTTTATTATAATTTTATGTATATAATTTTTGATTTATCAGGTAGACATTTATAATTTTTTTCTAAGAAAATTTCCCTTTTTTTCTAAAATAATATTACTGTACAGAATTAGAAATAAGAAATTTATTCATCTCTACCATATTTTAATTTTTAAGAGAGAAAAAATAGTATTGTTTTAAATTTATTATATAATATTAAGGATTGTATGTTTTTATTTGTTTTTCCAGGTATTGAAAGAGTTAATAGCACAAAATGAAAGCAATCTTATTTGTTTTTCATTCTGTTTGTAGTGCTTGCGTTGAAAAATGAGAAGTTTCTTGAGTATTGATTTATTGATAAATGGCATTTTTCCCATCTGGTGTTTGATTTGGGAAAAAGCTTAAAATTTCATTGCAATTTATGAAATGTTTTTTTTTTTAAAATAGATTTATGAAATGTTCTTTTTTTTTAAATAGATTTATGAAATGTTCTAATCGTTGTATATTTTTAAAACTTAATGAGTAATTATTGTTTAATGGAGTCCATTTTAACCTGTATGTTTGGTTATATAGGTTCTGATAAAATGAATTGTTTTATATGAATTAATTTCAGTGATGGATTTTACAGCTTGAGAAGCATTAGAAATGCGATAAAGAAGGTAATAGGTTGAATGAAACGTTGATGTATTATATATATAGATACTTTGTACAAAAGTGGAGTTTCCATCATTCTAAATCATTTTCACCACTTGCTATCTTTATCTCTATATCATTCATTTGTTGATCAGTTATTTGCCTATAGGTGCCCGCCTAAGGCTGGCTGAGTGATTGAGTTATTTATTATGCATTGATTATACAGTTGTATCATTTCTAAGCTAAACAAAAGATAATATAAGAAATAGTGAAACTGTGAAATTTCTTTTATCTTTAGTAGTGGGATTTTAGTTTTGCATAACTATTTTTGAAGAGGTATAAACTGGACAGTATTTGGCTAACAACCTCATTTTAGATAGATTTATGCGAAGCCATCTTCAATCTAGCAACCCCTTTTACAGTACATGCTTGAAATCTAGAATTTGAAATTGGACCAGAAGAAGAAATTTCAAATGACCGATAGCTGAGAGAAAAACACAACTAACAATCCAATAATAATCACTTCAACATATAAATAAATAAATATATATAAGTATTTAGAGGCAAAATTGATTAAAAATGAAGTCAATGTCTGATTTTCTTATTTATTAAAAAAAGGTTACTTGCTGATGTATGTATATGGCTAATTTGTCAACCCATTTTCCCGTCAAAAAAATAAAATAAAAAAAAATTAACAACCCATTTTTAGTACAATTGTTTTACATTAGTTTCCATTTATGCACAGAAAGAGACATGTTAAATGTTTACCATATACAAGAAGTGTCAACTAACTTATTTTAATAAATTTACAAATTATACAAGAAGTGTAAAAATTGAAGTTAACTATGTCATTATAACACCGTAATTCAATTGAACATCTACATATGAAAGAATAAATGTCAATTAAATTATTTTAATAAATTTGCCACACCATAAATGAGTGAAATCAACTTGGCATTAAAAAAGCCAATAAATTATATAATATTAAAATCTCCAAAGGTAACCTTAGAGTCCGTATTCATTCTCTTTTAAATAAATAAATTAGGCTCCAAACATTGTCAAAAGAAAATTGTCGTTATTTATAACATTAAATTTAGCCTAAAACATTGTCAAAAGAAAATTGTCTTTACTTATAACATTAAATTTGGGTATTGATGATCTTGCCCAGGCCGACACTTACATTGGGTTTTTTATGACATTCGTTGAGCTGTGTTTTAAAGTTTTCCAATTGTGTGGAGTTGGGAATGGGGTTGCATTTACCAATTCAAGGCTGACGATTTGTTGGTCCAAATTTAAACGTTAAAAACAAATGGACAAATAGCTGCAAAGGTTGGTGACCTTTGCTGCAATGTACAATGTAAATAATTGCAACTCTAAATAAGCTACATTTAAGACAAATGATATCAGCATTGAATCTCAAATTGGAGAAACAAAGGGTAATTAAAGAAAGCCTGAAGAGAATAAGGGCCAATTAAGAAATATCAATTTTACTTTTCCTTTTGTCATCATGTTTTGTGGGGTCGTATACATGTTTTGTGGGGTTATATACGTGGTTGGCCTGCGTTATCCATTTTTTAGTTTTCCATGCACAATTCACCAATTATATAAAATTTATGATTTATTATTCCCAGGTTGTGCTCTGTAAATGCTCAAAACTAACTAACCAGGTTTGGTGTTTATGATTTATAAAACTTAATACAATTATCTGTGATCCAATAATACTTTAAATTGGCATAAATAAATCATGGAATGAAAATTTACGTTAATTAATGGTTTTTTTTAATACATTAACTATATGGTATCGTAAAAAAAAATATTAATCACAGCGAATTGGATACTCAACTTTTTTTTCACGTTTTATGATACTATTTGTAGTTAAATCACTTGATGTTGTCTTTTGTCGTGGTTCCTACATGTTTGTTCTTCAATCAAAGAAGACAATAATTTTATTCCTCTAATAAAATAAAACAATATGTGAAGCTTTACCTCATAATCAAAATCTTTATAAGTATTTATTCCTTTTATTTAAAACTTTGGTAGGATGGGGTGCAGCATCTGACAATAAAATTGGGTTGAGTAGGGTTTTAAAATAAAATTCTTTGGGTTTTGGTTGGACTTACCAATCTAAATTTTGGGCCTTTCAATCCATATTTAAAGGTTTTTGGATGAGAGTGCGAATAAATGCAAAAGTTGGAGACCTTTGTTTCCACTATTTTTGTTGCCTTTTCTTTTCTTTTCTTTTCTTTTCTTTTTTCCCCTCTCTTAATTTGTAGGTCCTTCTAAAGAGTATTTTGGTCTTCTTGCTATTGCTGGGCCACTTTCGGTTGGGAAGGCTATATGTTTGTAATTTTTTAAAATTTGTCGCCAAATATTTAAGGGTTGTACAATTTAACTATAAATATGTAATAATTTAATTTCATTTTCTAACTTTCTACACTATCCACTTAAACAGTCAAATTGATTTGTCAATTAAATTGATTGGTAAAATATCAATAGAATCGATAAATATAGAAAATGATGTTTATTTGGTGTATACGAGTTCAGATAGTGTAGGATTTGTATGCTTTTCACATAAATGTTGCACCAAAATGGCAAAACGGGTTGCCTGTGCTCCTATGACATTAGACTGAGGCAAATCTACCCTAAGCAAGGCCAACCAGTTGCGTTGGGTTTTTCATTGCGTTGCATTTGATTGAGTTGACCTTTAAGATAAAGTCTTTAAATTGAATTGAGTCCGGATTGCATTTAGTAACCAAACCCAAGGTAAGAGCACGCCGATCACTTCAAATGGATGCAAAGGTTTGGGGACTTCTACTATAATTTACCCTAAAATTAAGTAACAACTATTGCACAAACCGTTGACCTATGGAAATAGTTGCAATTCTCAATGAATTACTTTAGTGAAGATGATGTCAATTTATTGAGTTTCGGTGACAACTAATATTTTTATGTAGTTATATTGACTTTAATTTTTTAATGCCATAGTCGATATGTAGGAATGATATTCTTCTCCAGTGTTTGATAATAATCTAAAAATGGATTTGTTTGAAAATAGATTTTACATAAAGTGTTAATAATTAGAATAATATGAAAACTTACATCACATCAAAGAGATGACTTACAGATGTGTTGCCATGTGTCTAAAATATAAAATTTAAATCGACTGATAAATCAAGACAATTTTTTAATTTTAATTTTTTTGCAATCAAGACAATTTTTAAATTAGTAGCTAAACAAGAAGGAACTTTTAAATAGTAGTCAAACAAGGAGTCCTAGCCCCCTTCCCTCCAGGTGACGTTGCCACGTAAGATGATGTGGCACAACATAATACTAACATAGTAATGTCACATCAACATTAGAAGTTATATGTCCCTCCCACTCGGGAAAGAGATCAACTCTCATTGATGTGGGATGTTTTATTTATTACAAAATTTTTCTAACTCAATGTTTGTATATTTTATTTTATACATTCTGTTAGGAAATCGAAATAAATAAATATTACAAAAGAATACATTTCTATATTTACATTATTATTATGATTTGATAGAATTATTATTTTTAATTATGTTGTTTACGTATAAATATTAAATTTATAATTTATTAAATAACAGATAATTTTGAATTAATTTTTCCGTGCAATGCACGGGTTCAGTACTAGTTTCTGCTAAAATCCTTGATAAAGATAATGATCTACTTTATATGAACCTGTGAAGGATCTTATGATTCATAGTCCTTGTGATGCGCTGTGATCTAACTCTCCATGTAAGGCTAAAGGACGGTGTACAAAGCATTATCCAAATAAGTTTGTTCAGTCTACTGTTGTTGGTAAAAACGAATATTTGGCTTATAGACGAGGGAATAATGAAAGGACTGTGAACAAGAATGGAATTGAAGTTAATAATCGGTATGTTGTTCCACGTAATCAGTATCTCCTTCTGAAGTATGGTGCTCACACTAATGTAGAATGGTGCAATCAGTTAAAATCAATTAAATATTTGTTTAAGTATGAGCATAAAGGCCATGACCGGCTGACAAGAAGCTTTTACTCAAAAAGTGATGGCAAAGGAGATAATGATAGAGTAGATGAGATTAAGACATGATAGTTATTTCACATGTACGTTGCATGTAATGATAGTATGAGATAACATAAGAAATTCAAGAAGATTAAACATGATTGTGTAAAAAGTATTTAAACTATAATATTTAATAGTTTATTTGTGTGTAAAAAAATAATATAGGTGCTAGCCATAATACAATATCCTTCATTAATAAAAATAAAAAAATAGTCTACTGCAAAAAAAAAAAAGAAAAAAAACTAAGAAAAACATTGAAGAAAATTTTTGGAGTTTGTATTAGACTGCTAATATATAACATACAGGAAAATATGTTAGATTCAATAAGCATAACTAGAATAAATGATGAACGATAATACATGTATTACAACATTTATAGTAGAATTTGTTACTCGGTCATCTTTAACACATATAATAATTTTTAGACCTTTTCAGCTTGTAACCTTAAAAAATATCTATATAAAATTGTCTATGAATAAACACTAACTTTTTTGTACAAAATGCACATGTGATTTATTGCCCCATTTGTTTTTTTCCACTTTTGTAATATGTATTAATGATATCTAATTTTTCATAACATGCACATTCTACAAATAAATATTTTAATAAGTTAACATAATTTAATTATTGTTTAAAAAACTGAACCATCATGACCAAGTTAATTGGAAAAACTAGGAATTGGCTCATACTATAACTAATCCGGAAAACAATCTAACGGTGTGAGATAAAGACGGATATTGTTCACAATAAACCTTTTTCAATAATAATCCATTAAAATTTTGAATTTTTTGAAAACTCAATGCTAATAAGTATTATGCATAGTCATGCTTCAAGTATCTTTAAAATAGGTATACATTATCAGTTTTTTTCACAAAATAACCAATGTGGGATTCCCTTTCTATTCCCAAAGTCACATTTTCAATGGCCCTTAGACTATAATATTTGATTGTTTACGTTTGCGTAAAGAAAAACAATATAGGTGCTATACGTAATACGATATTTTTCATTAACGAAGATTAAAAATAGTCTAAAAAATCAAGGAAAACATTGAAGAAAATTTGTGAATACTGAAACCAATTCGAAAAATAATCCGACGGTGTGAGATAAAAGACAAATACAGTTCACTAGTTCACAATAAAACTTTTTCTATAATGATCTACTAAAACTTTGAACTTTCTGGAAGCACAAGGACTATAAATTAAGGCCCTATTATACATAACCCTTCTATAAGTTATTTAATATAGGCATACTTCCTCAATTCTTTTCACTAAATAATTGATGTGGGATTTTTTTCTATACCCGAAGTCACATTTCTAATAGTCCTTAAACGATAATATTTGATTGTTTACGTATATGTAAAAAAATATAGGTGCTACTCATAATATAATATCTTTTATTAATGAAGAAAAAAATGGTTTGAAAAAAATCTAAAGAAAACATTAAAGAAAATTTGCAAATACTGGAACCAATCTGGAAAACATTCTAGCGGTATGAGATAAAGACGGATACAGTTCATTGGTTCACAATAAAAATTTTTTTTATAATGATCTATTAAAATTTTGAACATTTTGATGTTTAAGGCCTATAAGTTAAGGTCCCATTATGCATAACTCTTCTCCAAGTAGTTTACTATAGACAAACATTCTCAATTCTTTTCATTAAATAACTAACGTGGGATTCTCTTTCTATTCCCAAAGTCAAATTTTTAATGGCTTTTAGAAAGGAATAAAATTTTAACCTTTTTTAAACAGTTAAGATCAAAAAATTATAAAATCGAATGTTCTTTTTCCACATCATTTTAGGTAAAAGTTAATTTATTTCAATTATGTAATTAAATTTGGTCCAATGACCTTGAACCGTTAGCATTTCTAGTTCAATAACCGGTCCAGTTTTTTGAACATTTGCAACTGCTGCAATCAATATGGAAAACAATCCGATGGTGTGTGACGAAGACAGATACGGTTAACAATAATGATCTATTAAAATTTTAAACTTTTTGAATGTGTATGGCCCATAAGCTAAGGTCTTATTATGCATAATCCTTCTCTAACTAGCTTAATATATGCATAAATCCTCAATTTTTTCACTAAATAACTAATTTGGGATTCCTTTTCTATTCCCAAAGTAATTCCCAAAGTGTAATTTTCAATGGCTTTTAAAAATGATTAAAATTTCAACCATTTTTTAACGGCAAAGATAAAAAAATTATAAAATCAAATGTACTTTTTTCGCATCATTTTTGGTAAAAATTAATTTATTTCAATTATATAATTAAAGTCGGTCCGATGACCTTAAACGGTTAACTTTTCTAGTTCATTGACCAGTCTAGTTTTCTAAATATTTGCTAATGCTGAAATCAATCCAGAAAACAATTCGAATGTGTGAGATATAGACGGATATGGTTCAATAAATTTTTTTCAAAAATGATCCATTAAAATTTTGAACTTTTTGGAAGTTTAAGGCCTACAAGCGAAGACACTATTATGCATAATATTTCTCCAAGTAGTTTAATATTGGCATATATCCTCAATTCTTTTCACTAAATAACCAATGTTGGATTCATTTTCTATTCTCAAAGTCACATTTTCAATTGCTCTTAAAAAGGGAATAAAATTTTAACATTTTTTAAATGGTAAAGAACCAAAAATTATGAAATTGAACACTCTTTTTCCACATTAATTCAGATAAAAATAATTTATTTCAATTATTTAATTAAAATCGGTTCGATGACCTTGAATTGTTAGCGTTTCTAGTTTGATGCACAGTCCTATTCAATCCCAAAAAAAATGTGGCGGTACGAGATAAAGATGGTTACAGTTCACAATAAATTTTTTCTCAATAATGATCTATCAAAGTTTTAAACTTTTTGGAAGTTTAAAGCCTATAAGTTAAGGCCATATTAAGCATAACATTATCCAAGTAGCTTAATATAAGCATACATCCTCAATTCTTTTAACTAAGTAACCAACATGGGATATTTTTTCTATGCCCAAAGTCATATTTTTGATTATAAAAGTTAAAAATCAAAAAATTATAAAATCGAATGTTCTTTTTGCACATTATTTTAGGCAAAAATTAATTTATTCTAATTATTTAATTAAAATGGGTCCGATGACCTTAAACTGTAAGTTTTTTCAGTCTGATGACTGGTCTGATTTTTTGAACATTTGTCTCATCCAATGGTGTGAGACAAATTCAAACAAAAAAAATTAAGAAAATCAATCAAAAATAAAATTGCTCAAGATAAGTAGTGTAAAGTTTAAATGAAGAAGAAGAGAGATTTGAGAAAGGTCTTAGATAGAATAAGTTTTATTAGAGAAAAAAAGGAAAATCTAGATAAAGAAAGAGAGATATTTTTCAATAAAATGAAATATGATTTGGTGATTGGAATTAAAAATTGAAAAATATAGTGATAATATAAAAAAGGGAAATGTAAGATAAAAAGGGAATCTATAACTTGATAATAAACTAAAAAGGTAAATAAAATTAAAAAGAAAAATAAAAATCGATAGCCAAGATTAGTGGATTAAACTTGCTTTTAAGAGCGTGTGTGTGTATAGGGTTAATTACACCTAGCATCCCCAACCTTTCAGCTTTTTATCGATTACGTCCCTAACCTTTAATTTTGCATTTTTACATCCCTAATCTTTAGTGAAATCCCATTTTTCGTCCCTGGAAATGGAAAACGTCAATTTCGACCGTTGATGACGGGGGTATTTTAGGTAAAACAAAAAAATAAATATTTTAACGTGTTTTAATTAAAAATTTTGAAAAAAAAAAAGAAAATAAAATTGGTGGGAGGGGGACTCACCCCCCAATCCAAAACTAAGGTGCTGGAATGGCAGCCATTTTCAGCAGCCATTCTGGCAGCAAAGCGGGAAGATTCCCTCCTTTCGGCCAAAAATGGCAGCTATTCTGGCTGCCATTTCTAGCAGTGAATGGGGGAGTCCCCCTTTTACTGCCGAAATGGCAGCCATTTCTAGCAATGAAGGGGGAAACCCCCCATACTGCCGAAATGGCAGCCATTTCCAGTTCCATTCCTAGACTCCCACCCTTTTGCTGCCAGAAATAGCAGCCATGGCTACAATTTTGGCAGCTAAGGAGGGGACTCCCCCCCAAGCTGCTGGAATGGCAGCTGGAAATGGCTGCCATCCTGGTGGCTTTGTTTTGGGGGCGGGGGGAG
Organism: Nyctanthes arbor-tristis; assembly: GCA_963692815.1. NCBI lineage: Eukaryota > Viridiplantae > Streptophyta > Magnoliopsida > Lamiales > Oleaceae > Nyctanthes > Nyctanthes arbor-tristis. Next base: position 119,189 of record CAVNYN010162485.1, read on the forward strand.
TCCCCCTCCCACCATTTTTCTTTTCCATTGTTTTTCAAATTTTTTAATTAAAATATGTTAAAATATTTAATTTTTTGTTTTGAATAAAATACCCCCGTCATCAACGGTCGAAATTGACGTTTTCCATTTCCAGGGACGAAAAATGGGATTTCACTAAAGGTTAGGGATGTAAAAATGCAAAATTAAAGGTTAGGAATGTAATCAATAAAAAGGTAAAAGGTTGGGGACGCTAGGTGTAATTAGCCCATATATATATATATATATATAGATTAATCAAGATAAAGAGTGGAAAGTTTAAATATAGAGTGAGAGAGGTTCAAAAAAGTTCTTAAATAGAATGCGTTCTATTTGAGGAAAGAAGGGAAATGTGGATGAAGAAATAGAGATATTTTTCAATAAAACAAAATCTAATTTGGTAATTAGAATTAAAAATTGAAAAATATAGTGATAATATAAAAATAGGAAATGAAAAAAAAGGGGGAAATGAAGGATAAAAGGGGAACCTATAAATTGATAATAAATTGAAAAGGTAAATACAATTAAAAAGTAAAATAAAAATCGATGGCCAAGCTAGTAGATTAAACCAACGACCAAGATGAGATATCTCGATTTAGCAAGTGTTTTTGGACGGGAAAAAGTGAAATGGAAACTGTTTATATCAAATTCAGCCTTCGACTCAACAAACAAAATTTATATTCGCGGGAAAATTTGTATTTGAATCGGCTTGTGCAATTAATGTGTTAAGGCAAAGAATGTTTGAAATAAATGGAAGATTGTAAATGTGCTAAAGACAAGAAAAATGAGATTTTTGCTGGGTTTCCCCCTTTCTCATCTTTATTTGCTCTATTTATAGTATAAACTTGTCATTTGCTTAGAAATAATGATTGCAAGTATTTAATGCTGGACCCAGAAGAATGACATAAGGGTCAAATCGACTGGGATTAACCTTCACTTTTGTCTAATGTCTGCCTAAGCCATGCATGGGATGGGTAATCACCACCTCACATTTAATGTTGGAGTCCAATCAGTCATAAGTGATAAGATTTCCCATGTAGGTTCCCAAAATGCTGTTTAGGCAGCAAGTCTGCTAGGTCATGGAGTTAGGTTGAGGAGCTATAAGCTCATTGGCGCAGTGGCCAGACGTCCTAAACCCTGGAAAACCTAGAAGGGAGATTTGTTCTTAAGGTCACTAAACTTTTCTATGTCTTTTAGTCGTTTGGTTGCTAGGTCGTTGAGTTGAGCGAGGCTCTCGGGGGCCAGTTTCCAAGACCCTACATCTGTTGACCTTAGTTGACCTTTGACCTATGTTGATACTTGTGACTTGGTGCTACAAAATGCCTTCTCAAGGCCGCTATTCCTAGACCTCAGGGTTTGAGGTCTTGAAGTTTTGGTGACAGTTTTCTTCTGAGATTTATTTATCATCCGAAGTTGGGCTCTTTGAATTTCAAAATGACTGGTATAGCACAATTTGCCACGTGTCAATCATCTAATGCAATGGTATGTTCTAGGGATTTGAAGGCAGTGATCATTATTCCGACTGGTGCTACTTTGTTCCCCGATGTCACATATGCGGCAGCTGTCCTTTAACCTTCTTCCTAGCCTATTTATACCCTTCCCTCCTTATTTTCTTTTCCCTTCACCTGTGTTAATCAACTTTGAGGAGACTCCAGTGGCATCTAGGCTTCCTTATTCACACCTGAATTTTTGACATAGTTTTCGAGGTCTTCGCGATACCCTTACTGTAAAGGTAACAATTCTCCTTTCTATTTCTTGGGAAATTTTTTGTTGGAATTCTTGGTTAACTTCTGGAATTCATATAGACATTGTGGAATGAAGTGTAAGGGGAGCTTTCTTTCGGAGAGAGGCATAGAAGAAAGATTTGTGGTGGATGTCGAAAGATCCACCGATGAGGAGGTGGCAGGACCGGTGTCAGAGCCAGCGTCGGAGGTCTAGCTCGAATGGACCGATGATAAGAGTGAAGGAGAGGCTAATGAGGAGGAACTTAGTTCCAGCGAGAGACCTCCAGTGGCCATGATTCATGATAAAGACCGGCCATGGGTTTGCAAACATATTCCTTCGAAGGTGAAGGAGAGCCACTTGAATGCATTACGGCAAAACTATTGTGTTCCAGACCACGTAGCACTCTGGGTCCCTTATGAAGGGGAGCGGGCTCATTAGCCCCGGAGGGGGTGTGTTGTAGCGAGTATGAGCATGTTTGAGGCTGGTTTTCACATTTTGCTTCAACAACATGTTACCGGGCTACTAAGGTTTTGGGGAATTGCCCCTTCCCAAATCACTCCTATGAGCTGAAGGGCCATTATTGGGGTCCTCGCTCTCTAGCAACATAAAGGTTGGGGTTATCTGAGACCTGAGGACTTCTACTCGTATTACATACTGAGGACCTCCCCATCTAGGAAGGGATGGTTTGATGTAGCCACGCGACCCAAGGCATGGACCTTGAGCCTTTGTGGAAACCTAGTGAGTGGGCATCTGAATCTGGACCCAACTAGAAAGAGAGTTAGTTCTAGGTAGGGGGTGAGTAGAGGAGCCCGCTGAATCCTGGCGAGAAGGGCACAAACCCCCCCACAAGCTACATGGAACCCAAAAAGTACGCTTTCTATGAAACTATCGCCGTGGCCTGAGGAACTACGTTTAACTACATTTTCTTTTCTTATCAGGGTTTGAATGAGGTCAACCGTTAACTCCACTGTTTAAAGAGTAAGTCGAGATCATTTCTAGGGATCCCAACAACTGTAAGTGACTACTCCTCAAACTGACCTACCATTGCTTGATTGCAACTCGTTTTGAGAATTTTAGCGACCTGACACTTGGTGTCTTTTTCTTCAGGGAGGAAATAACTCTCCATGGACCAAAGGAGGTCCGTTCGTATGTAGGAGAGGAGAAGAAAAGAGCTGCCCGTGACCAAACTAAAGAGATGAGGACTGCTTTACACCGATTGAGGCGATAAAGAGATAGGAAAAGAAGAAAAAGCTGAGGCAGGAGAAGGCTGCTGGAAAACGGCCTATGTCAGTGGAAGATATGGCCGCCCCTGAGTGACCTGATAAATAGCGGCTGGCCATCGAGGAGCCTTCGTCTGACTCTCTCCTGACAGCTCCCATGCGTCTTTTGGCCAGCAGGGAGTGACCTGTCAAGGGGCCATTTGATCTGCTGTGTGAGGACCCTTTTCTTCCGGTGGATCTACCTTACTTGGCCAAACTGGAGAAATTTCATGGCGCTCAAGTTCAATTTGACTAGGAAACCTCTCTTTGCTAGTACCCTGGAAATGCCCAAGGCGGTCATAGACGCCATGAATGGCATGGCGCGGGGCTGGTCTAGGAAATGGGTAGTCTTTGCTACCAACTCAACAATAGGGGAACTCTTGCAGCCTAGCACCGTGATTCAAGCTGGGTTTGCTATTTTAGAAGAGCACACTGTGGCCTGCATTTAGCATTTCACTAGAGAGGAGGGAACACTCTCTGTCCAGGCGATGGAGACCATCAAGGGCAAGGAGGAGACGGAATTGTTTCTTAGGGAGATAGAACATGAACTTTACATTTCTAGGGGAGAATCAACTGACCTGTGGATCTAGCGAGAGGCCTGGAAGAAGAAGTATGAGGATCTGGGACTCAGTTAGTGATGCAGAGGTCGAGCTATGAGCTTGCCCTAAGAGAGGCTGAGGGTAGGGCTGCTAACAATGAACTTGTTGGTTATAATGAGGTGGTTGAGAGATACAAGGCCTCTGAAAAGTATAAGCGTACTCATGCCAGCCTCTATTACAAGACGGCTAAAGAGATCCTTCGGCAGGTCGTAAGGAAGCGCCCTGAATGTGACTTGGCCTTTCTCAAAGAGCAAGTTGCCAAGCTAAAGGAGGATTGCAGCTATGTGAACTCTGACGAGGAAGATGAAGCCGAGATCATTTCCCAGTCAGGGGCTCTTGCTCCCACTATAGAGGGGTAGAGGCTGCTGCTCCTGCCGTGAAAGTCAAGGCTGCTGTTTTGGCTAGAGGGAACGTGGTGCCTGTCTCTGAGAGCTGTACTTAAGAGTTCTTTTTTTTTTTCTTTTTACCCAGCTTTTTGTAACTTGTATTCTTAAATGAAGTAGAGAATTTTTTCAATTGTTAGCTCATTTCGTTAAAATAATTTTACCAGTGGTCGTTCTTTTTTGGCAAAGAGCTCGTCTTTGTGTCCGCCTGTTGGTGCAAAACCCCATACGAATCATAGACCAAGTATTAGCACCCTCAACAAGAAGCTCATTCTAGTCTTGGGCCGCATATACGTTGGCGTACAGAATTGAGGATACGTCCAAGTATAAGCCCATCCATCCAGTCATTTGTTCTGATTTGCTCCAGCCTGAACTCGTTGACAGCCTGCCTCCAAATTTTAGGTTGCATAGCAAATAGTTCGCCCAAACTTTTGGTCGCAGAGCCTCTATTTGGGTGTGAAGTTGCAGACTGAAAGCTTGTTTCAGTCATGGTTCTTGAGTATGTATGGCAAATCATTTTAGACGAGCGTTAGGTCACTAGGAAGAATTCCATTCTCACCTAGGTCACGGAACCTTTTACTCAAGTGTTAGATTGCTGGTTAGAAGCTCGTTCTAAACTTAGTTGTGAAGCCTTTTACTCGAGTGTTAGGCTGATGGTTAGAAGTTTGTTCTAACCTCGATTGCGAAACCTTTTACTCGAATATTGTGGATTTGCCTTGTGTTCAGACTGACGCGGGAATATCATAGGAAAATAAACATTTTGTCATTTTGAGATATTGACTGTTCATTGGCAAAAGCACGGTATTGAAATTTTTGGAGCTCGTATAGGCATGTGAATGAGTTGGCAGTTTACAAAAAATTGGCGACTATATGAAATTTAGAGTTGGTACCTGACATTCGCCATTTTTTTCTTTCCAAAGTGTTCTTCCTTTCATGGGTGTGTCAACTCCGTGTCTCTTGCACATTTTTTATTCATCCTCGTGCTTTTGACCACCATATCAGGGAAAAGTACTTTCCATTTGAGGATAGGGTAAGGATTTCGCCCAGTCCTTCCTATGATTGGTCCTTGTCGTTGTTACTTTAGATCACATATAGGTGAGGTTGCCGATCTGGGAGGTTGGTTTTCTACAACTCTCATTGTTTGAGCCCCTCTTAGGAGAGCAAGGTCCAAGCTTATTGAACCAACAAGAAGAGCTCTAGTGGGTTATCGACTTTATTCTTTCCATTTTAGGGTAAAGTATGCGAACTTCTAATGGGGCAGTTTTGTCCTCAGCATAATCCAAATTCCACTATTGTGCTACCCATTGATCGCCTCGCACAATGGCCATCCCATGGTAGGTGGAGAATTTCATCACGTAGTAGTAGATTGAAGTTGCAGCCCTAAGCTCGTATAAGATTAGACGCCCCAGAATGGCGTCGTGGTTTGAAGGCACGTCCACAATGATGAAATCTGTCATTATCCTTCTCTTGCTGAACTCATTACCTAATTCCACAAGGAGTGCAACCTGACCCTTTGCTTCTACATAATCCCATGTAGAACCCTAGAGTCTAGTCCCGTAAGGCCTCAGGCTCTTTTAATCTATTTTCATCTACTGGAAAATCCACAAGTAGATGATGTTTACAGTGCTACCATTTTCCACCAAGGTCTTGTGGATATTAACACCTGAAACTGACATGGTGATGACCAAGGTGTCCGCGTGATGGTGTAACACGCCTTAGGCATCTTCATTATAGAAGAAGAACGAGGTGGTTCAAAAAATGAGGGGTTGTGCTATGAGTAGGTGGTAGCAATTCTGGGCATCTCTCACGAGACATCGCCTTTGTCTCTTGGAACCCTCTATGTTGTGGTTTCTGCCAATGAGTATGCGGATTTTAGTTGGAGGTCAGTTCTGTGTGACTTAGGCATTGAGGTTTGCGTGGGGACGAGCTTGTCGGTCCTGCCCTTGGTGATTTACCTCGTATTCACTCAAATATACCCATTCAATTCACTTCTCGATCTCCAATTTGAGGTGTATGCATTTGTCTATGACATGACCCATGCTTTTATAATATTTGCAGTACTTGGACTGGTCAGCATCCTTCAATGATTTCTTTATATACCTCTCTTTGGGCAAGATTAGGTTGTTCTGTAAGACATTAAAGATATATTCAACGGAGGCATTGAGTTTGGTAAAGGGTTTAGCTAAGCTGATGGCTTCTCGCTTCGTCATAGGTCCCTTTTTATCCTTTGGTCCTTTTTATCGTCCTTTTGAAGCTTTTTAGACTTCAAACTCCTTTCAATGGCTTCCTTCTCACTTATGTATTTTTTAGCTCTCCTCAGAAGTTCCCTATAAAGGCTTAGGGGGTCATCGTCTATAGCCCACTAAAAACGGGTGTCCTTATAAAGGCCCGACTTGACAGCTATCAGAAGTGATTCATCGGCCAACCTTTCCATTGTCATGACCTGTTTGTTGAAGCGATATAGGTAGTTCTCGAGTAGTTCAGCCCTTCTCTATTTGATGGTTCCTAACATCTCCTTGGGGGTTGTCCTGGCCTTTAACCCCATGAATTGGGACACGAATTCAGAAGAGAGCTGCTCCCAACTACCGCAGTAAGTTCCTATCTAGGAGAGTATCATTTTGGACAGCATAACGGCCTCTCAAATTGTTAGGTCAAAAGGGATGGCTTCTCCAAAGGTCGTCAACTCTCTTTTCTCTCAGCTGTCTTTGCTTCAGGTCATTTAGTCATTTCCTCAGCTCGTCCTGCTCTTGTATTTATAGATCCCTCTCCTGGCAGCTCTTGTGTTTATAGATCCCTCTATTTACAAAAATAAATAAATATTAAATAAAAATTATTATTTATTTAATATATAATACTTAATATTCCAAATGACATACCATTCCATGTGCGTGTGCAACATAAGATTTTGAGCCTTGAAGAGTCACCAATTTTTTTCTTTGCCCAATTTTTTTTGCTCACTTCAAACTTTTTCTACAATCCAAGGACCACAAATCCAAGTTACTCAACATAAATAGAAAGTTCCATAATTTGTTACAAACTGATTTAAACATAAAATCCAACAAAAATTCTAGTAGAATCTCCCCTATAAATTAGACATAGCCAACCTAAACAAAATCCTCAAATAACAAAGAACATCTAAAAAAAAAACCAACATCGTCTAATTCTTCAAAAAATAATTTCAATCTCCACCATAATCAACAAGTGATGAATGCAAAATCATATAATTGTAATAGAAGGTCATACAAGCATAAGGAGAGACAAACTATAGCTCACATCCAAAAATTACCTTTGCCAAGACTATAAATATAGAAGACTAACCTTCGATCCACTCATCACTTACAAAATGATCACAAAGGAATTCCTAGTTCTTTCTGTCAGATATGGAATCAGGCTTGTTTCTTTTAGCTTTTGCAACATCCTTATCACCTCTCATTTCTTGAAATTTCTTGTAGAGTCCACTACGATACTCTTTCCACTTTTTATACATTGAACTTTTGATGCCATCTCTAAAGAACTTGCTTGACTTGTACTCAAATTTATCCTTCAAGAAAATTTGGAAATTATTTGTAAAGACTAATATTTTAGTAGTTAACATATAAAGTGAAAGAGATATACATTCAGATGGTCTAGGAGGGGCAACTTGTGAGTCTCATCAATCTTTTGCTAAATTTTCACAGCTAAAGAAGTCATAGAACAAATAATGAAACCAATTTCATTAGCCCATTTCGATGCAGTGTTATCAACAACATCTTTGCTATTAGATTCCACTTTCAATTTTCCAGAAGCTTTGACAATATCTCCAGTACTTAACCCTATGTAGCTCCTCATTTTCTTTTTTAAGAGTTCTTGATGAAAAAGACATCAAAAGCAAAATTATAGTAATAGAAGAAAAAGTATATGATAATATCTGATTATTTGTGTTGCAATTCAACAGAAAACTTTAGATAAACACTTGCTCTTGGCTTTTCTGATTGCACTATAGAACTATCAGGATCATGCTCAGATACAGGGCACATGATGTACCTACATTAACAAGAAAAGTAAATACAAATGAAGATGTAGAAACATAGTAAAAAAATTATGAATTTATCTACCTTATAAATTTACTTAAACTTTTACGAGGTACAGAATAATACAAGGCAAAGTACGAAACCATAGATTCTAAGCCACATCACTACAAGAAAATAGGGGTTTTACCTACACAATGTCGGTAAAGATATGATTATCTATGAGTGAAACCTTTTACCCACACATAATGTAAGTGTCAACAAGTGTGGCTATTGGTCTGCAGAGGAAAATTTTTACCCACACATAGGTATATGTGTAGGTAAATCTTGTACTTTTATCTACACATAAATGTGTAAGTAAATATTGTAATATGTGTGGGTAATGTAACTACCACATAAGCAATGTTGATGTAGACGATGACATGGTGCTTTACATGGCAGGACTGGATGAT